>CM037859.1:47178212-47453212 GCA_021292105.1 Anadara kagoshimensis | reverse complement strand
TCCACCGATTTTTGGCATGTCTTGTGTCATCTTAAATGTTGTGATATTATATGCTCTCTGTATTGTATGTCAGTTGGTTTTGAGATACATTAAAACGATGGGTTGTAATTATAATACATGTACAAACAACCAGTTTAATCTATGTGTCTCTGACTAAGCCAACCTTAGCCATGAACTGGCGTCCATTTTTGCTGATATTGATACTCAAAAATTGAATTGATATATTGTATCAATGGCTTTTATCGATGATATATCGATATATTGCTCTATCAATGACAGCCCTAGGTTAACGGCAAAACCACATGTTTAATCTGCTCAATCACAATCAATACTCAAACCTCAGCCATGATAATCACAAAGACGATATATAATAACAGCAGTACCTCTTACACAAACAACCACTGCAGTAGCTCAGTTGATAGAGTGCTCGCCCTGTAAGTGGGAGGTCATGGGTTTGAACCCTGAGTCAACGCGGTTTGACCCAAGTCTTGAAAATGGGTAGTGTCTGTTCTGTCACCAAGCACTCGGCATTACGAAATGAAAGTTGCAGTCCTGTCACGGTAGCCTTGGCACAATAAAGAACCCTGCTGTATAATGCCATAAGTACAACAAACAGGTAAAATTTCTGTTGTCCTGTTGTCAAAAGTCAAACCATTGTTTAACTGGATTATATTTTGTCTCCATTGTTTAACTGGATTATATTTTGTCTCTGATATAAGCATTGCTCTTTTCCTAAAACGTTCATAAAAACTATTGAGTTGTAAAGATTAAAATATAACAAGTCTATCATTTTGCTTTTTTTAGGTCCATTACCACAGCCAGGTCAAATAGTTGTAGTTCATTACACAGGTAAGCTGGGAACACTACAAAGGACTTACCTTGCTGAATTAAATACAGATCATATTTCTTACTGTGCTGTGCACAATCAGGGGTTAAAAATTCTTCAGTTGAGCTAAAGCCCAGGACTTTTTGATGCATAAAATCAAAAGCCAGCAATATTTTCTATCAAGTCCAGAGATTGATTAATGGCAGAATCAAAGAAGAAAGACACTTATCAATATGCATAATTTCTATAAAGTTTGAGGGTATTTTCCGCAGTATTTACAATACAGTAATACACCTGCATTATCCTATCCTCATCTAGATGGCCCATGGAAAGGTGTCATTCCACGATTGTTAAAACAGACCACTGGGGTAGCTCAGTTGGTAGAGTGCTAGCTTTGTGCTAGCTCAGTTCGAACCCTGTCTGGGTCTGACTAAAGGCTTGAAAGTGGGTAGTGACTGTTCTTTCGCCAAGCATTTGGCATTATGAAATGAAAATCACAGTTCTTTCAGATGTGAACTTAAAATAAATGAGGTCCCGTGTCACGGTGGGCTTGGCACGCTAAAGAACCCTGCTGTATATGCCAGCAGCGCAACGCACAGGCAAAATTTCTGCACTTTTGCCTATAGCTGGCGACGTCTCAAATAAGTGAAATATTCTTGACTGGGACGTTAAACACCATTACTACTACTACTATGATTGTTAAAACAATCAGACATGTTTCTCCTTATCATATTTGACATCTGTGTTGTCTTGTGACTTTCTTTCCAAGTCACTGGAGCCCCATGCAATCTGCTTATTGCATGTGGATTTTTTAAAGATTTTTTCAAGACACTAGGAGACAATCTGAAATAAATTCATTGGTTTTCTGAGTACTTAAGCACAATGGGCTTTCAGTGAAATTTTTGTCAAGTCCTGCTTGCCAATTTTCTTGTCCTGGACGTCAAGCTTGAAGAATTTTCAACCCCTGCACAATATTACCAGTTTTCACCAAAATGTTTTTCAATCTGGCATAAATGACTAGATTCATATGAAGATGTGTATATCGTAAAATAAGGATGGTTCACTAAGGCCTTAACGATGGGATCATTTAGCAAAATAAGGGATCAATTCCCACATGTCCCTCATCTAGAATGAACCCTGCTGACTGTAAACTTGTTTGTCTGTAATCGGGTATAAGATCAAATTTCTGTTACCTTTTCTGTTGTTATGATACATTACAATGAGTTTAAAAATGTAAATATTATATTTTTAAAAATGTAAATATTATATTTTTAAAAATGTAAATATTATATTTATAAAGGGATTTACAACCATTTTTAAAATTGGGGGTCCCGGGCTTGCAGAATAAGGAAAATGAGGGTCCAGGCGTAAAATTCAAGGGTCCATGTTTCCATGACAACATGTTCCTTTTAGCCTAAAGGACCAAAAATATTGGCTTGTTTGACAGACATAATGAACATTATTATGTGTTAACATTACTTATATCACTGACGGTAACAAAGATTATGAATGATAATCTGAAAGCGGACTTGACTTGACTTATGTCCATCTCTCCTTGTGGAGAATTAGGCCAGGTCTGAAAGCGAAAGGGGCAGGTTAAATAATTATGAAACCACGATAATTTATGAATGATTTTTATGCATCCATATACCTAATTTTTGAGAGTTTGAAGGGCAAAAATGTGTGTATAGGACGCATATTTGCGCTTCCCATAAAAGCTTGTATGTATATACCGGTATATATATAAAATATTGAATTTTGGTTTTTAGGGACTTTAACAAATGGTGAGAAATTTGACTCTTCCCGAGACCGAAATAAGAAATTCAAGTTCACACTAGGGGCAGGAGAAGTAATTAAAGGTATGTTTGATAAAAAGTCAAGAATGTAAACACTTCCACCACATGTATTAGAAGGCTAATAGTACACATGTACTTAATAATTGAACTGTTTTGAAATGGTTGGTTGGTTGATGATGCTTAACATCACATCAGCAAGTTTTTCAGGTATTCTCAACGAGAACTATTTTTATTGATCCCTATGGATTAATCTATGAACAATTTCATGTATGCATGTGAATTGTGAGTGTGTTGTATGGTCTGCCTTGTACTAGCACACACTCAAAGCGACTTTAAGGTGCTAGCTCACAGAGTCAGTACAATGCAGACAAGTGTACCACTCCCCAAGTCACATTATACTGACACTGGGTGAACCAGTAAAGGCCAACAACAAGGAAAATTCACTTTCCCACATGTGGTCTGAGCGGGACTCGAACTCGCAGAGATGAGAGACCCTGGATTTGTAGACTAACATTTTATCCATTAGGCCACCACAGCCCCTGTTTTGAAATGGTGTTCATAGTCAATATGAACGATGATAAACTAAATAATGTGCGATGACACATAATCTGCATTATGCAATTATTTTATTTTTGTACAGCGTTCACGATAGTGAACACGTGTACTATGCTGTCGCTTTCTTCCAAGATATCGAGCTTCTTTGCTATGAAATTATAAGATATGAGTACACCTGGAAATAGTGCGCCTGGTAAATGAGCGTGAAAGAAGTATATCTGTTTTATCGTGAGATATGTATTCTGAGACGGGTAATGCATTTGGTTACATATGCACATTTGGAATAAATTTTCGGAATACATTTCGGAATCTAGTAAAATATTGCGACGGGATGCATCTAATAATTTCTGCAATTTGGCGAACTGATCTCATGTTTACAATAAAAAGTAGTTCGAGAAGTTGGCGTCCTACGATGTAAAATCATAACTTTTTATGAAATGAACAGCAACGGCAGGTTGTTTAATTAATTCTTCGTGAAATCTACGGAAATTTAAATTTATTTTGAAGGTTATGATAACGTATTTTGATGTTGAGGCAATTGTGTCATATTTTAAAACTGTTTATCGATTAGATTTTACTTTCGTGAAAGGGAGATAATTCGTACAGTTGTTGTGTGCAAATTTTAAATACAGTCTTTTTACCAGTTCCGAACAGGGTTTCATATAAGCGCTGCTGCAGACGTCATCCACAAGCAGAGGAAATAAAATTTATGTGGTGTAATAATACAGATGTTTACTGATTCCAAAATATCAACACCTGTCCTCAAAACACGTGGTAGTATGTTTTCTTGAAAAAAGCATTTCCGTGATCACGATTTGTTTACATCGTTAAACTAGGTCACCAACAATCTGTCGACCTGCGGTGCACATACATTTAGGAAGCGGTTGAAGTTTATATTTATTTAAACAATTAATGCCCATACATTCAAGTAGAAGCAAATTGAGAAAGTTATTTTTCGATTCCTTTAATTGAACGGGGTTGAAATTTTAGATTATTCGGTAGTAAAAATTCGGAACTGGTAAACCAACTGTACTTCACCATTAACATGAAACGGGAATATTGTGAGTGATAATCAGCAGTTAATTAAAACCCAGATTAACAGCAAATGATCCAGTTACATACAACCGCTAGAATGTACCCCCTCATAGCCACGGCAGGATCTGCAAAACTCTACTTTCTCTCTATCCGAAATGACAAAACGATCGTACAACTTTTTAAATTTCAATTACCGATTGTCTTTTTCATATATTTATGAAATTATTATTTTCTACCATTTAATTCAGTAATACATGGTTTGGTACATTGTTTCCTTTTCCAAAAAAAAAAACCATCCGTCGGACTATGCATAGATCGAACCCCCCCTCCCCCTCCTCCCCCCCCCCCCCCCCCCCCCCCCCCCCCCCGAATTTTCAGTTATTTGATGTATCTTTAGACCATTTGGCCAACAAGGCCTCCATTTTAACCAAAAAGACCTTTGAGAATTTCATTTCCTATTGTATTTTGTCAACAAATCTTTGTACAGACCTTTCCAGTATCATTGTACCAGATAAAGTGATATTTTACAAGAATGTTTCCCCATCATTGTACCAGATAAAGTGATATTTTACAAGGATGTTCCCTATCATTGTACCAGATAAAGTAAGATTTTACAAGAATGTTCCCTATCATTGTACCAGATAAAGTGATATTTTACAAGAATGTTCCCCATCATCGCATCAGATAAAGTGATATTTTACAACAATGTTCCCCATCATTGCACCAGATAAAGTGATATTTTACAAGAATGTTCCCCATCATTGCACCAGATAAAGTGATATTTTACAAGAATGTACCCCATCATTGCACCAGATAAAGTGATATTTTACAAGAATGTACCCCATCATTGCACCAGATAAAGTGATATTTTACAAGAATGTATCCCATCATTGCACCAGATAAAGTGATATTTTACAAGAATGTTTCCCCATCATTGTACCAGATAAAGTGATATTTTACATGAATGTTCCCAATCATTGCATCAGATAAAGTGATATTTTACAACAATGTACCCCATCATTGTACCAGATAAAGTGATATTATACATGAATGTTCCCTATCATTGTACCAGATAAAGTGATATTTTACAAGAATGTTACCTATCATTGTACCAGATAAAGTGATATTTTACAAGAATGTTACCTATCATTGTACCAGATAAAGTGATATTTTACAAGAATGCTCCCCATTATGTACCAGATAAAGTGATATTTTACAAGAATGTTCCCTATCATTGTACCAGATAAAGTGATATTTTACAAGAATGCTCCCCATTATGTACCAGATAAAGTGATATTTTACAAGAATGTTCCCTATCATTGTACCAGATAAAGTGATATTTTACAAGAATGTTCCCTATCATTGTACCAGATAAAGTGATATTATACATGAATGTTCCCTATCATTGTACCAGATAAAGTGATATTTTACAAGAATGCTCCCCATTATGTACCAGATAAAGTGATATTTTACAAGAATGTTCCCTATCATTGTACCAGATAAAGTGATATTTTACAAGAATGTTCCCCATCATTGCACCAGATAAAGTGATATTTTACAAGAATGTTCCCCATCATTGCACCAGATAAAGTGATATTTTACAAGAATGTTTCCACATCATTGTACCAGATAAAGTGATATTTTACATGAATGTACCCCATAATTGCACCAGATAAAGTGATATTTTACAAGAATGTTTCCCCATCATTGTACCAGATAAAGTGATATTTTACATGAATGTTCCCAATCATTGCATCAGATAAAGTGATATTTTACAACAATGTACCCCATCATTGTACCAGATAAAGTGATATTTTACAAGAATGTTTCCCCATCATTGTACCAGATAAAGTGATATTATACATGAATGTTCCCTATCATTGTACCAGATAAAGTGATATTTTACAAGAATGCTCCCCATTATGTACCAGATAAAGTGATACTTTACAAGAATGTTCCCTATCATTGTACCAGATAAAGTGATATTTTACATGAATGTTCCCTATCATTGTACCAGATAAAGTGATATTTTACAAGAATATTCCTTTTTTGGGCCTATGAAAATGTCAGTTTTGACATTGATCCCTAAAATGAAATTTTCTGAACTGTGGTAACTCATTGGTAGAGTGCTCACTTCATTTGTAGGAGGTCATGGATGTGAAACCTGGACTGGGTTTGAAAAAGACTTGGAAATATTCTTGACTGGGATGTATAACCTGATTTAATCAATCATATGAAACTTTCTGAACTATGATTTTTGTTTAACAGGGCTCAAAGTTGTGACTAAATTAATAGCCATGGCGACCAAATTTTACTCATAAGTTGCCAATTTGGCAACTGCTCTTTAGGAGGTTCAAAATTATGGATCATGGCAGATTCCGTTTTTTCTATTTGTGTTCTACATCTTGATAAAATGTTTCAGGCACTCCTCAGCCGGCTTTGTGACTTATAGAGGAAATCTTTCTATATGTATATACGAAATGTCAAAAGTGTACTGAATAGAACAGTAATCATAGCTGGGAAGTGGCTGTCAATATGTATTGATAAGCTTTTTTAAGTCAAGTACATGTACATGTGATGCTCTGGAAAAGCAGGCAATATATCCATTGCCTGATGATTGATTGATAATAAAAGTTTGATATTATACAGTATACATTGTTTTTTAGATTATTTTTAGGATAAAATCGCATTAATTTTATTGCTGGTGCCAAAACTGCTAAAAGCCAGGCGCCTAAAAGTTTTAATTGGTGCCTAATATTTTCATATAAGGAGCAGCCTGGCTCCTAGAATCCAAAAGTCACTTTGAGCCCTGTTTAAGAAAATGAAGTGTTACATCATGTGAAGCAACACTATAGTGTAAAAAGCTGGTTCAAAACAGGTATTTTGGTAAAATATCTTTTTTATTTCAAATTGAATATTAATTAAAACCCAATATACATGTACCATTTTTCATGAAATTTTTTAACCGCATCAAGTTATGTAATTTCAGAATTTTTAGTGAAAAAACAAAAAGTTGTTAAGTAATTAGTACCAATTCCAAGTGTCACAGTTGAGATTTGTGAAGAGACAGATTAAAGTTGGGTTCATGACCTTTATAATTACATGACGACATGTAGGCATACAATTTAAACATGTTTAGAAACATTTATTGTTTTATGTGGATATATATATATATATATATATATATATAAATTCCTTTTTATTTATACAGTGCAATGCAACTTTTAACTTTAGCACCCATTTTTGCTATAAATAGCACAATGTTTAATATTGTATACAATCATACCTATGACCTTTATGTATCTATTGTGTATGCCTGAGAAAGAAGCTAATTTGCATATGAAATGACAAAATGGCCTGTTTCCTATTTGCATATGACTTATTACCTGTCCTGTTGGCTGTTTTAGACCTTGTCTACCTTTCCATCACAAAGCATGGTAAACAAGAGCAAAATTTTAATGATAGTTTCTTAAACAACTCTTTTCCTCTTGTTTTCAAAATTTTTTAATATATATGGTCTGGTGCTGCAAAAAATTTGAAAAATAATGATATATGACACTAATTTTTTACTTTCAATTGATAAGACAAAAGATATTTTACCAAAATACCTTTTTTTAACTTGTTTTCTGCACTTTAGAAATGCCATAACACTTCTGATACTTTTGAATATAAGAAATCATAAATTGTAATGAATTTAGGGTGCTACAAATTGTACAAAACTGATTGACCTTGACTTTCATTTTCTATTTTTAGGTTGGGATGAAGGTGTTGCCCAGGTAAGATGTATATAATTAAGTATTATATAGTGCCAGTGACTTGTTTAGAGATGAAAAATCATCATGAAATTCCTATTCCTTTATGGTAATGTAGTTTTATTAGTGTTTTACTAATTTTCGCTATTTTCACTGTCAAATATTTCTGTGAAAATTTGTACCACAGGTAAAATAATCTATAATCTCAGTTTCATAGTCAGTTTCATAAATCTGCAGATATTACACCACTGTGAAAATGTCGCAAATTGCAAAACCATGTAAATTTGAACTTGTGAAATTAAGTGCATTTTACAATAATTGCCAATAGGTTTGAACAGTTCATTGTTTAAAGGGTTGATAATAATTCACTGTGGGCACTTTTTTATATATTCTGTTATTTGTGGATATCGTTATACAGATCTGACATGTCTTGACGGAGTTGATCAATGTCAGCAATTTTTAGCTTACCTGAGCGATGAGCTATTGCAATCTATCACTGTCCGTCGTCCGTCTTCCATCGTGCCTAAACTTTACATTTTAATCTTCTCCTCCAAAACTACTGAGCAAAATTTGATGAAACTTGATGATTATCATGCCTGGGTAACAGGCTTTCAAAATTTTTTCGGGGTTTAACCACGCCCAAAATGATGGTCGCCATTACTAAAAATAGCCAAGACAAAAAATCTTATTCTCTGAAACCAAAAGGTGCAGACAAATTTTGATTGGATATTTGGATTCATGATACCTGGGAACATTAAAATTGTGTTTTTCATGAAAATTGGGGGGGGGGGGGAAATAGGTTACACGTTTTTTGCGTAAAATTATGTAATTTTTAAAATGAGACATTTATTGTTATAACTCAATAACAGCTGAAGATAATTGTATTGAGTTTTCGCTGTTGATCTTTTCTTGCTACTTTCTTCCAATAGGTGGCAAGTTCAAAGGTCAAGGTCATGTCCCAGTTTTTGACCTTTGATGAAAAATGCTATTTTTTAAACATTTGAAGTGATAATGGTATGGGATTTTCAGTTAATTGTAGGTATTGACATGATCATTTTGATACATAGATCAAGGTCATGGGTTCAAAGGTCAAGGTCACAGATGCACAAATATACTGAAATAGTTAATTATCTGCAAAACTATTAACTTTTTGTATAAGCATGCATAGTAGAATATTGTAGGTAATGGCACAATGTCATTTTGATATATGAATAAAGGTCATAGGTTCAAAGGTCAAGGTCACAGATGCAAACAAGTACTGAAATGGTTATTTATCTCAAAACCTATAAAAAATTTGTATAGGCATGTATATTAGAATATTGTAGGCATTGGCCTAACAGTCATTTTGATATATGAATGAAGGTCATGGGTTCAAAAGTCAAGGTCACAGATGCAGGCCAGTACTGAAATGGTTAATTTTCTCAAAAAGTATAAACTTTTTGTATAGGCATTTATATTAGAATATTGTAGGTATTGGCCTAACAGTCATTTTGATATTTGAATAAAGGTCATGAGTTCAAAGGTCAAGGTCATAGATTCGAACAAGTACTGAAAAGTTCCATTATCTCAAAAACTATAAACTTTTTGTTTAGCCATGTATATTGGAATATTGTAGGTATTGTCCTAATGATCATTTTGATATATGAATGAAGGTCATAAGTTCAAAGATCAAGGTTGCAGATGCAAACGAATACTGAAATAGTTAATTATCTCAAAAACTATAAACTTTTTGTTTAGGCATATATATTGGAATATTGTAGGCATTGGCCCAATGATCATTTTGATATATAGATTCTTTAGCTGTTTAAAGCTAGAATATGCAGCATTCTTAGGACAAGCTATAATAAATTTGCAAAAATCTTTGCATACAATTGGCCCTTACTGCTGAAAATTTGGACTTCTCTTTAATTAATGTCATTGACCATTGAACCTCTGCATGAGATATGTACTCAGCCTCGGGTGAGCATTAAGGCCCACAGGCCTCTTGTTAGTGATTATTCAACACTTAATGTCTTCAGTATATTTTGGATAGAAATAAAGAATATCGCAGTACATGTACGCGCGTGGCCTAGTGGTTAAGGCATTGGACTCATGATTCAAAGGTCGTGGGTTCGGTCCCTGGACCGGGCGATGTGTTGTGTCCTTGAGCAAGACACTTAATTTCACGTTGTTCCAGTTCACTCAGCTGAAAAATAAATGAGTACCAGCAAAATGCTGGGGGTTAACCCTGCGATGGACCGGCGTCCCATTCAGGGGAGAGTCTTGTATTCTCAGTCGCTTAACGCCACCGAAACCGGGATAAGCTCCGGCCTGATGGGCCTAATGGCTCGGGACAGACTTTAACTTTAATGTACAGTGGGATCTTGTTATCTCGAATTTGAATAAGTGGAACAGTTTTAAAGAGTATGGAACAAATTACTCTTTATTTACCATAATCAATATAACTCCAGTTATGTTATATCTGATCTCTGGTTAACTCTGATATCTTGAATTTTCGGACAAGTCGAAAAATTTCCTCTATAGCGGTCACAGGTGGCCTACTCATATTTCAAATTCTACAGAGGTGTCTTTAGTGTGCACTGAGACAAGAGATCTCGGTTTTGAGTCTCATCTCAAAAACTAAAATGACAGTGTTTGTTTTGTACCTACAAAGGACATTTTGTAATGATGTTGAACAAGATCCTTTAAATAATGTCAGTGGAAATAAAATTTAAATTAATTTCATCACTTTCAACTCACATTGATTTAAAAAAATAGTAATTTATATTTCAGATGACTATCGGAGAGAGAGCTAAATTAACATGTACACCAGACTATGCCTATGGTCCAAATGGTTACCCTCCAGTATATCCTTTATAAAGTAATATGTAGCAACTACATAGTATGTATGTAGACTAGGCACCACTTCCTAGTACCGTGAGTATGTAGGTACTATAAAGGTATCCAGTACAGAATGATACAGGGTCAGTAGAAAACATACCGGGTGATTGGTGGTGGAATGTTGCTTAACGTAGCATCAGCAATTTTTCAGCTATTTGCGACGAGAACTATTTTATTAATCTCTATGGATTAATCTATGAACAAGTTTGTGTATGCATGTGAAGTGCGAGTGTGTTGTATGGTCTGCCTTGTAGTCGAGTAGGCATTTTACCAACCTAGAAATGTCCATTCCTATGGAGTTTTTTTGCTGTTTTGTTTTCCTTATGGGTCCTTGAACAAAACTAACTTAGTTGCCCTTCGGGCAAATTTGGGCAACTTGCAAAATATACATAAATCCAAAATGGCCGCCAAACGTCAAATTGAAATACATACTGCAATATAAAATATCTTCCAATAGGTTGTAATATATCCTTTTAGATGTTTTCAGGCATGAGAAACTCATTTCTGGTATTAATTTTTACATACGGAACACTTAACTCGCACAATAAGCTATAAACACAAGATGACCGACGGACGCCATCTTGAAATATTGATTTTATACAAAAACAAATTTATAATAGATTGTCTTATATATGGGGTATTTAGGCAGGGGCAACTCAATTCTGGCATTAGTTAACATTAAATACCATATGTGTCAAATAACTATTCACCCTTGTGTAAAAATTTAAACACTCCCTTTCTCCAGAACAGTTACAAAATTATGTACAGGATTATTTTTAGGCAAGCATGCCCTTGTGCCTTACATTGACATAACATGACAAAGAAGTTCTTGGGGCACCGGGTAACCTTTCGCTATAACATGTAATGAGAATTGATCTTTGAATTTCAACCGAAATCGGTTATCATCTCATACTGCTCAGGAGGATCTTGACTGTCGGTACCCTTTCACAACATTAACCAAAGGTGAGATAACAGAAAATGGTGTTTGATACAAAGTTAAAACTATAAGGCTTTGGTGTTCTTTATGAAGAGCCTGAGGAAACGGCACAGTTTTCCCTGCTGGCTGGCAATACAGAACAACAAAGAATGGTTCAGATCCCATAAAGTTATTTGTGATCTTTGTTAACCAAGAACATCAGCTAAATGACGAGTATAAGAGTTTGTAATTATGATGCTGTATCACAACCACTAAGAACATGCATACATAACAGCTCAAGATATCTCGATCCAAGACCATGACACTGAGAGCATGCATGCCTGGCAGTTCAAGACATCTCAACCCAAGACCATGACATTGATAGAGTACATGCCTGGCAGTTCAAGACATCTCAAACCAAGACCATGACACTTACAGTGTGCATGCCTGACAGTTCAAGACATCTCGATCCAAGACCATGCATGCCTGGCAGTTCAAGACATCTCAACCCAAGACCATGACACTGATAGAATGCATGCCTGACAGTTCAAGATATCTCGAACCAAGACCATGACACTGAGAGCATGCATGCGTGGCAGTTCAAGACATCTCAAGCCAAGACCATGACACTGAGAGCATGCATGCCTGGCAGTTCAAGACATCTCAACCCAAGACCATGACGCTGATAGAATACATGCCTGACAGTTCAAGACATCTCACACCAAGACCATGACACTTACAGTGTACATGCCTGGCAGTTCAAGACATCTCGAACCAAGACCATGACACTGAGAGCATGCATGCCTGGCAGTTCAAGACATCTCGATCCAAGACCATGACACTGAGAGCATGCATGCCTGGCAGTTCAAGACATCTCGATCCAAGACCATGACACTAAGAGCATGCATGCGTGGCAGTTCAAGACATCTCAAACCAAGACCGTGGCACTGAGAGCATGCATGTCTGGTAGTTCAAGACATCTCAGACCAAGACCGTGGCACTTACAGCATGCATGCCTGGCAGTTAAAGACATCTCGAATCAAGACGACCATAGTTAGTTTCATTGATGTTCAAAACTTCTATCCTATCACTCCATCTGTACTTCACATTGTTCTCATGCTTATACACCCAATACACTAGGAAAACAAAAATATCTGTGTCGTCAATCAGCACACAAATGATTTCATGACCTGTTTGTGCAGCCTGGAGAACATACGATACCATAGTTATACCGAATCCACAATTGTATACATATTGCTGTGGTGTTTCCTCTGTCGTGGTTTCTAAGAATATATGAGATGGTTTTTGTCGAAAAACAAGATTTTCTTTGAAGTGTCTGGGTACCAATATGACCTTTTTTGGATTGATGCAATGAAATCTGATGGGTTATTTCCATGTGATCAAGAGATATGGTAGAAAAACTGTGAATCATTGTGATTGTGAGTTTTGGGTGAACGAACTCCACAAAGCGATTTTACTAGAGCTGACTTCATGCCTGTTTCAATGACAACTATTTTCAACCAATGTCAAAAAGGAACAGAACCGATTTCAAATGCAAGCAGAAGCTATGCTCAAACTGCCCTTGCTGTCCAAACAACGATAACCAAAGAAACATGTTTCCAAGATCAATAACTAGCTTTGTTTTTGCATCTTGACAGCGTCGCTTTGAAACAAATCATCTTTATAGAGCTAATGATGGCATTATAAAATTCATCAGGTAGACTGGATTGTACTCTTATTCCATTTTCACATCCATTGCAGCTGAATCCACGACATTGACACATTTGAAGCAATTGCCTTATGACCTGTTTTTATTTAGAGGGAGCTTGAATAAGCAATACAATCTGGTCATATATATATCCAATAAACATCGAGGATTGAACTCTTTGAGTTATGGTCCGTATTACACTCAGAAAATAATCATTCCAATCGATCAGAGAAGCAACAATCTACCCACTAAAAGGATCAGGCTAGAGAGCCATGCCTTTAAAGGTTCATTTTTCTCCAAACTGGTTAACCAAGACAGCATCCTAATAATCACTATGGTGCCGACATGCAAGGTCCTCGACAGGACGCGCATGTGTTTATAGCAGACACTGAGAAAGTTTACCAGCATATTGTACATGTCTAGCATCCAATAAAATTATTTGTTGGGTTTGTTAATCAGGATACAAATAGTTTTGGTGGTAGACAGTGCAGATGTATTATTTTCTGCAGTCCAGTATAATTTATATGTGAAACAGCATTTTCAGGTCTAGATGTCGAGATGTTGCTTAATAGTAACTTAGGTAAGTTGAGACACCAGAAGTAAGCCAGATCTTCACTGTGCACTACCTTTTAACTTATACCACATGGATGAACATGGAAGTCTGAATTCATAATGTGTGTCTCATAGCGGCCATTTGGAGTGAAAATAGTTAATCAAAATATCAAAACTATCATAAAACCAAAAACAATGAGTTCCACTGTTCAACTCCAACTAAACAATTTGTGGAAGGTTGTGCATTTTCAGGGACAGATTTTACTGTAGATTCCCGAAACCATAATACTTCATTACATGATGTAATGTATCAATGTTTATGTAAAAATCGAATCAATTCACTGCTGCCAAAGATTATGTTTTTAATTTCTTATTAAAAGGAATTGTTCGAGCCTCATTTATGACCTTTTTATCAAAACGTATCAAGATTCATGATTAAGTTACACAGCATTGAACGTGATATGCTGAGTTACATCTAATTATAAAAAAAACCCTTGTCTTGTCAAGATTGTAAAATATACTTTCAAAATGTTCCAAATGTTAAAAACAACAACGGAAATGAGTTCCCCATCCCTAAAAACATATAAAACGGTATATTGCAAGCTATTGTAGAACAATTCTTACAAAAGATAGATTTTCAATATGGCGTCTGGCAGCCATCTTGGATATATGCAAATTATTCAATTTGCCCGATGTTGCCTCCAAGGCAACTAACCTAATTTTACTCTAACGACCCTATAGAATACAAAACAGCAAAAAAACTCCATAGGAAAAAACATTTCTAGGTTCAAGTATTGAGTATATGGGAGTGTCAACTCGACTATTGTACTAGTGCCCACTCAAGGCGACTTTAACGTGCTAGCTCACAGAGTCAGTACGCCACAGACAAGCTTACCACTCCCCCAGTCCATTATACTGATACCAGGTGAATCAGTTAAGACCAACGGCAAGGAAAATTCACTTTCCCACATGTGGTCTGAGCGGGACTCGAACTCACTGTGGTGAGAGACCCTGGATTTGACGACTAATGTCTTATCCATTAGGCCATCCCGGCCTCCCAAACATACCAGGTGAGACATTTGCGTTGGTGACAGGGGACACAACTCTAACCCACCTGGTATAAGCCTTACAGACGCAGTATTTTTGTACATATTTTTGTGCATCTATTTACAGAATGCTTCTTGGTTGGTCATGCAATACATTTTAGCCAAACATAAACTTTCATTAAGTTTAGTCGGAGGTATTTAAATTTTTACTGCATCTACATGTAGAAGTACAGGGTTCGTACAGGCCTGGAAAAGTCTTTAAATTTTGAGGTTAGCCCTAAAAAGACCCTAAAAACAAGTCTGACCCTAAAGTGCCCTTGAATTTATCTTGAAGGCCCTAAAAAAAAAACCTTGAATTTGGCCAGTTTGGTGTACGTATTTGGATATTAGTGGTTGCGAATAGACTGATATAAATAAACAAATAAATTAATTAATAGGTAACATTGAAATGGGCAATTTGGGGTAGACTGAAGTTTGCATAAGGCAAGCCCCGCCTGACATCCAAGATGGTCGTCATTACTATAAATAGCAAAAATGCAAAAGTAGTCATTGTGCATTCAATTTTCAACCAATTTTGTTCAAATTTGAAATGTAGAAAGTAGATTTGGGGACATTTAACACATGCTCCACATTTTAACAGAAATTTTTCATCAACGTAATTTTTGTATTCAATGTAACAGTATCCTGAAGTAGTAAATGTTTGCAAATTTGGTCGTCCTTGACCCATGTTCAAGTTCACAGTGATGTGATGTAATATCATAAACCAAAAGATCTATCCAGAAGCTTGAAATGTCATATATATATAGTATCAGTGGCTAAAGCTACCAATTGCTGATTGGAAATGCTTGACCTTGACTGACATTCAAGGTCACATTGAACTAAAATAATAATAAAAAATTTAAACCTTTTTCGTCTTTTTTTTCAAAAGACCTTTTTGGAATCTTCATTGTAGATCCCATAAACTAAGTGAAAGGATTTAATAATACATTTTTGCTTACTTTTGGTGAGCATTTCATGGCCCATGATATTTTTGTTAAATTTTCCTTAATTAGATGTTTACTATACCTCCAAATGCTACACTTATATTTGATGTGGAACTCTTTGGTACTGAATAGATCTAGACCACATTGAAGTATACAGATGAATAACAGTTGAACTTTGACCTCTGTAGTTGTACTAACTATGTACTATCTGTGTCTTGTCAGTTGTCTTAATCTTACTGTAAATTATTGATGATGCATCAGGTGAATACCATACTTGAAAATAAAAATTAGTTTTCAAGGCAGGACTGTCTGAATTTCCCAAAAGTTCTTGTTATGTAAAAGAATTTTTTAAAAACTTATGTTGGCTGTAATTTTGACAAATTTTTAGTTGTACATTGTAATTATGACAATTTTAGGCTGAATTGGCGGCATTTTTTTGGCTGTAATTTTGATTAATTTTTGGCATACCATGGATATTGTCTGCTTATAAACTTTAATCATTTTGCAATTACTACCATTCAGGTTATAGTATAATCCGAAACTGAAATACATCCTTATAATATTGATACTTTTGTTCTTATACATGTAATTATGACATGTCTTGCATTCAGAAATTTCAGTTTGTGTTTCGCAATTCCAGCTAGCCTACATTTAATTTAAACATTGCTTAAACAAGTGAGTATGCTGTTTGTCTGATGCATCAGAATTTAAGAAGGAACAAAAATAATAAGTAAATAAATTGAAAAAGAAAGACCAATTATATTGTAGACAATATAAGCCTGTAGAATAAACAAGTGCAATTTTCACAGTTACTTCATTAAACCAGAAGGATGAATTCCCCATCAGTCTCCCACAATGTGGGATGCTAGGGGAGAAAATAATAAAATATGTCTTTGATATTATACATGTTATTCAGTTGAATATTATTATTGATAAGTTGTGATCTTCTTGCTTGCCTACATTACCTTAAAACAACTTGGTTTGTTTTATCTTAAGATCGTCAAACATTTATGATGGCCTAGCAAACATATTTGATACAAGTTGTTCAGTTCTGGTACATCTAACACGTCATTGAACTGCATTATTGTTGTAATACATTTCGTTATGAATATGAGCCTTATCCAACCATGTAACACTATTTTTGTGTTGCTGCATGCTAATTTTAGCTAACCATCAGTTTGTTTTTACAGTTGTTACACATTTGCATGCCAATAACACTAAAATCAGAATCCATTACATCATAACATTCTGATTGGAAAGCAAAATCCTTTGATATTCCTCAAGAAATGCCATTTCTTCACGCTCATGATTTGATTTAAAAAATGGCCATTGTTTCAGTCTCGTGATTTGATCTAGAGAACAGCCATTTTTTCAGGCTCATGGTTTGGTCCATTTTTCAGCCTCATGGTTTGGTCTAGAGAACGGCCATTTTTTTTCAGTCTCATGATTTGGTCTACAGGTTTATCTTATAAAATTATGTGGTTATTAAATCTGGTTGAATGGAGTAACTATTTTTTAAATTTCAATTTTTGTGACTATTTGTTCACTGTTGTAATTTATTGGTTGATATACATGATGTGAAAACTTTGATATTATTTTTCATTTTGGTACATTTTATACTTGTACATGTATTAGATTGGGGTCACATTGTATACGTAACTGCTTATTTATCTGAATTAAACAAACTTTACAACAAAAATCTTTATTTTTTATTATTTAATATTGAAAACTGTAAACCAACCTGTATTTGCATATATTTACTTCTGCAGTTCTCTTACCAAAACCTTTTTGCAGCTTTTAACTTTTGTGATATTGATTATAGTTAAATATTTGGTATAAATACATGTAATACCATATTCAAAAAGTTTCTGTTGATTATTTTCATGATTATATCGTGCTTGCGAAACATGCAAAAGTTAATCCCACACAAATAAAAGTTGGTTAACAGTATATTAGAATATGTAAAAATTGTGCTGAGTAACATGTACTTAACAAGGTAATCAAAGAAGGAAATATGTAGACAAAAGGTGTCCTGGTTTAAACAATAAGGATGGTGTTGAGTAAGGGTGTTTAAGAGTTCAGTGGAGTCATAGATTTTTAAAGTTTTACCTGGAGTCAAGATCTCTTATATTATTTATATGTTGTCTGTTCAAGGATGGTGGAGGAAATCTGAATACCTACGACAAGTTAACTGACAAACTATCTTGAGTAGGATTTGAACCCAGGTTGTAAGGGGTGCTGTCGCCTGTGATCTACCAGTGCTTTTGACCACAGCGGTTAATGGTGTTTTATTGGTAGTTAAAGAGTGTCCCTGATATAGAGGTTAGCTCTAGGGTGATTGAGGTAACTGGAGTGCTGGTAGAAAACCTCTGACCTTTAACACATGTGAACTGAGAAACGTAACTACTTAACAATAACCCGATAGAAAACTGGAGTGACGGTAGAAAACCTCTGACCTTCAAAACATGTGAACTGAGAAACGTAACTACTTAACAATAACCCGATAGAAAACTGGAGTGACGGTAGAAAACCTCTGACCTTTAACACATGTGAACTGAGAAACGTAACTACTTAACAATAACCCGATAGAAAACTGGAGTGACGGTAGAAAACCTCTGACCTTCAAAACATGTGAACTGAGAAATGTCACTACTTAATAATAACCCAATAGAAAACTGGAGTGCTGGTAGAAAACCTCTGACCTTCAAAACATGTGAACTGAGAAACGTCACTACTTAACAATAACCCGATAGAAAACTGGAGTGCTGGTAGAAAACCTCTGACCTTTAACACATGTGAACTGAGAAACGTAACTACTTAACAATAACCCAATAGAAAACTGGAGTGACGGTAGAAAACCTCTGACCTTCAAAACATGTGAACTGAGAAACGTCACTACTTAACAATAACCCAATAGAAAACTGGAGTGCCGAGAGAAAACCTCTGACCTTCAACACGTGTGAACTGAGAAACATCACTACTTAACAATAACCCGATAGAAAACTGGAGTGACGGTAGAAAACCTCTGACCTTCAACACGTGTGAACTGAGAAACGTCACTACTTAACAATAACCCAATAGAAAACTGGAGTGCCGAGAGAAAACCTCTGACCTTCAAAACATGTGAACTGAGAAACGTCACTACTTAACAATAACCCAATAGAAAACTGGAGTCCGAGAGAAAACCTCTGACCTTCAAAACATGTGAACTGAGAAACGTCACTACTTAACAATAACCCGATAGAAAACTGGAGTGACGGTAGAAAACCTCTGACCTTCAACACATGTGAACTGAGAAACGTCACTACTTAACAATAACCCAATAGAAAACTGGAGTCCGAGAGAAAACCTCTGACCTTCAACACGTGTAAACTGAGAAACGTCACTACTTAACAATAACCCAATAGAAAACTGGAGTCCGAGAGAAAACCTCTGACCTTTAACACATGTGAACTGAGAAACGTCACTACTAACAATAACCCAATAGAAAACTGGAGTGCCGAGAGAAAACCTCTGACCTTTAACACATGTGAACTGAGAAACTTCACTACTTAACAATAACCCAATAGAAAACTGGAGTGCCGAGAGAAAACCTCCGACCTTTAACACATGTGAACTGAGAAACTTCACTACTTAACAATAACCCAATAGAAAACTGGAGTCCGAGAGAAAACCTCTGACCTTCAACACGTGTAAACTGAGAAACGTCACTACTTAACAATAACCCAATAGAAAACTGGAGTCCGAGAGAAAACCTCTGACCTTTAACACATGTGAACTGAGAAACGTCACTACTTAACAATAACCCAATAGAAAACTGGAGTGCCGAGAGAAAACCTCTGACCTTCAACACGTGTAAACTGAGAAACGTCACTACTTAACAATAACCCAATAGAAAACTGGAGTCCGAGAGAAAACCTCTGACCTTCAACACGTGTAAACTGAGAAACGTCACTACTTAACAATAACCCAATAGAAAACTGGAGTGCCGAGAGAAAACCTCTGACCTTTAACACATGTGAACTGAGAAACTTCACTACTTAACAATAACCCAATAGAAAACTGGAGTGCCGAGAGAAAACCTCCGACCTTTAACACATGTGAACTGAGTAACTTCACTACTTAACAATAACCCAATAGATAACTGGAGTCCGAGAGAAAACCTACGACCTTTAACACATGTGAACTGAGAAACGTCACTACTTAACAATAACCAGGGCATTGAAGAACACACCAGGTATCTATAATGACAGTGGTTTCTCTTGATAACATGTTTCTGTATATCTTTCTGTAAATCTTTTAATGTCTTAAAGCCTTTAAATGATTTCGACATTAAACATTCTTGATCATCACAATGATCTCAACTCTGGCATTATTGGATATGTTTTTCTAGTTGGTCAAAGTAAAATCTTTTGATTGGTTAGATAAATTATAAATATGGGTTTCCGGAAAGTCCTTGTTCTATTTTTGGACGAGAACTGATTGGCCAAGTTTGTGTTTCTATTGATCTGCCCACTATTTATGGACTTTTTGAGACATTTTTATTGAATATCGCTAGATGTCCCAAAACCACATCATGGATTAACCGGAGTAGCTGCAGGTAGAAAATCCTAGAGAATCCAAATGCCTTTTTGAGATTTTGCCTGAAATCACACGACCTTGATAGTTTCAATAACTGTCAAGTAATCGAAATGTGTTTAAAACGATGCTTACACACACAAGCACGTGTACACTGCAATTTGCTTAAACTCGCATGACCTTTGGCCTAGTGGTTAAGACCTTACAAGCTTTCAAAACCCAAAGCGCTTTGGTTCGGTCGCAAGTGTTATTCCACGTCACGGGGCTTTTGCTGATTGACTCCGAGGTTTCCCCCTAAATCCAAGAACTAACCCTTTATAAGTGAAATAATGATACCATTGCTCCACCTAGTACCATTGTAGTAGTCTGCTGTCAGCGGCGTACCGTGACCTGATTAAATGTGTACGCAAACTTGGAGCGCCGAAGGCGCGACAACGCTAGGGGGTCCGGGGCATGCTCACCCTGGAAATTTTGAAATCTATATGGTTCAAAACGGCTTTTCCTTCATTTTGAGACAGATATACAATACCTTCTCGTGTTAAATTTTTGATACAAATTGGAGCTTAATTACAAATTTTAAATATGTGGATCCTACTTAATTAATTGTGTTGATTATTTAATTGTATAAATGCGTCATTAATATTGTATACTTACATTTTAATATTTGATACAGCCCCAGTTTCATGTCATGATTTTATCTGCCGTTAATGTACATGGCGGACAATACGTATGCAGACGGATTTTCAGAAAATATACCCATTTCATATGTACAGCGGGTTTTCAAAAATATATCTAGGTCATCATATTCTAGAAATGAGCGACATTACGAATGCAGGCGGATTTTCAGAAAATACAGCTATATCTCGGTATAATGGAAAAGTTAGGTACAGTGCTTACGGCAGTAGCGGATCTCAGTCAGTAGCGGATCATTTTTTAGAATAAAGTTAATTTTTCCCATATCATTACGAGAGACCAATAAAAGTCGGATATATTTCTGTAAAGCTGGTATTTTTACTTAATCCTACGTTTAATTTGTGTTGATAAACGTCCTATTTTTTAAATTCTCGGCTTTTTAATGCGAATGTCACAAGCGTCTCGGCGACATGGATGTGATTTCCAAAACCTAACTTTCGATTTGACCAACGTGTTCAATACTTTCAAAGGTAATTTGAAATGATTACAATAGCTCTTTACACTCGTTAACATGTCTTCTTTCACGACATAAACCTTTATTAAGCTTTACAGTTCATGACAATAAAATAATAAACCAGTTTATGCAGGGTGCAATTACGGCAATAACGGATCAGCTGCTGTCTACAGGGGACCTCTCGAAAGGCTAAGGAAAATATGGCATGTACCCATGGGGCTGTCTGGTGCTTTCAGAAAAATAATAGATTCTGGTGGGTTCAGATATGCAGAGGCTATTGGAGAACCAGTGCATAGCTTCCTTCCATGGCCAGTACCCCATGAGAAAGATGGGGCATTGTCATGCCATGCCACTATCTTATTTATCATATGATAACCAGACCAATGGGCATTTTAAAGAAGCCATAATTGTCATGCTTGAAGGATAATCTGTATGAGATTATATTGAATAAATACACTAATATCCAACCCTATATTTTGTGTTTAAGACAATTAAAGTTTTATTCCGTTCTATATTTTTGCCTGGTAACAATTTGGACCTATGATGTACAGTGTACAATACCAATAAGTATCATTGTATGCATATACTGTTCTTGTCAAAATAAAATCTTCATGGACAAGAGTATGTCATAATATTTATAACTTATAAGGTACAATTATTTTATTTTATTTCCTTCGCCATTTACTGCTTTAATAATTCAGTATTCAAGACAATGTTGATTGACTTAATTTATCAGGGACATTGCGATGATTAGTTTTTTTTTTTTTTTTTTTTTTTTATTTATTTATTTTAATCATGACATTTGTTGATATTTCGATTAAAACTCTTTAATATTGTTTCATGATTTGTATTTTCTGCAGTTGAATGATGAAAACTCAAACTAATCATGTTTTGAGCTAATCCCCTAATCCGTTATCCGTTTTCTTGACACTAGGTGGCGCGATCCGCTACTCACAAATTGATTCGTTACTGACGTAAATACATGGGATACAAAACGCATGGATTGTCCATACTTATAGTCGGGCGATTTTTATCATCTAATGATAAATTGAAAGAGTGGAGGAATGTCAATTGATAGTACCAAAAAAAAAAAAAAACAATCGGCAGCGATGATTTTCTCGGAGAACAGTGAATATTGCACTAATGATCCGCTACTGCCATAAGCACTGTATTTTATTATCAAATCTTTGAAAGAGAAATGGTAAAAGTGATTTATTTTATTTTATCAAAGTTCATTGTTATGGGATGCATATTTCCAGTTTCAACTTTGGAGTTAAAAGAATTTTTGAACATGACTGGTATTTGAAAGTGTATTTTGGACTAACTTTATGTAATTTTATATTTTGGAATTAATGAAATATGACTTGATTTGGTTTGATTATTGATATGAATAACACATGTTGTGACTTTATGCTAGTGACCAGAATAATAACATTTATACTAAAGATTGAATTAATTTTCATTTAGTTCCAGAGCATAAAAGATTCAGGAGGCATTTAGTTACATGATACTAATTTGAATTGTACAACTTAAACACTAAAAAGGAATTTTGGAATTATTTTAATAATCGTAAGTTGTTTATTTATTATTGGTTATTCAAAGTTAACTTTTCTCTTCTTCTGAGCGTTAAATTGTCATAAATGTTTCTACGTCGACGTCCATCTCATGATGTATGTGCATTAATGCAAGAATGAAAGGCATCATCTTTCATTGTGCTTCTTAAATAAGTGTTGGACGTTTCAGCGCACTGAAACTTCTCTCGGCAGTGGCTGTTGTAGAAGACATGGTTTAGATGCAAAGCGATAACGGCTCCATACAAACTAGCCGAAAAAATTTGGAAAACACATACACACTCTCTCTCTCTCTCTCTCTTATACTTTTTTATTTTAAAATAATTTTTGTTGCCAATTTATGTGTACGCACTTGCGTTTTTGCGTATAGGGCGGTACGCCACTGGCTGTTTAAACCTTTGATAAACTAATGAAGTTATTTTTATACCTTGTAGACTAAATCTACGACGTATGGTTTTTAACCATAAATTGTCATGTGCTACTTGATATAAAAATAATCCATCAAAAAGACTTTTGAATGCAATGTTTTTAGAAAGCCTTTTTAGTGTTATATACCATTTTTAAATGTATTGAATGATAAAATGTTTTAAAAATACCCACATAATACAACAGTAGAACTGAAGGTAAAAGTTTGTAACTATTTTATAATTTTTTGGGTCAATTTGCATTAATCTATAGACTCGACATTGATATAAGGGTAGGTCTTCGTGACATAGTGATATTTTTTTTTCACATATAATATATTCATAATAACTTGGTTACAAAACCAGATTGCATGAAATTAACAAATGCATGTATTATATAAACAAATCATTTCAATGTAAAAAAAACGCGGTGCTCGGTTTAACATCGTGATTCTAACACATGCAATTTGTAATAACAATAGCGCTAAATAGATCCCTACAGAAGTCTCCGTGAAGATTTGTAATAAACATCTACAACCCATGTTTTTATGTCTTGCTCACAACCTCTGTTCGACCGTTATACTCAACCAGGTCAGTTCGCTTACCGGCGGGGGTGGGGTTACCGGTTATTACCACCACCGAAGAACTTGCCAGAGGAAATCTTGATGAAGCAAACAAACACCATTATTCCACTCTACTGCTCGTCATCGTAAATATTTTTGGATGGACGATTTATTTTGTTTTATTGTATTTTATGAATAATTAGGCAACTTTAGTTCCTTAGCGATATTTTGCCAGTATTTACAAACATGTAATAGTCTATATATGATATAATGTAAAAGGCATCATATAAAAAGTGGATTTGATAAAAGAACGTATGCAGGCGTGAATAATTACACATACAATAAAAGACGAACAACATTGGCCTGTCCGCTTGGCCTTTGAATTTAATATTCAATATGGACTAGTCAATGTAAGTAATCGGGATTACGCTTGTATATGTCGTCTATATGATGTGAACACCAGTCATGGGCAATGTGTATATGTATTAACTGCGAGTCCTAATGCTACCTATTTATTAGGTGGGCCCTCCTATATGAATATTCACAATGAAAGGTCAAACGGACAGGTCAATGTTGTTTGCCTATACCTAATTGTGTAAAGACGAACACGCTTGATCTTACATTAGGAATGGGTAATATTAGGATTCACAGTCCATACATGGACAGTGTTCGTGTTTAATGTTACTCATTATGTAGACCATATAAACACTGCGTTCCCTATATATGAATATACTTGTTTATAATAAATATGTAAATAAGTCAAGCCGACTGGTCAATGTTGTTTGCCTATATAGAAATAGATTCGCTGGTGTTTATTAACACACTACCAAAATATTGCTGATAGACTTTACTAAAAGTTTCTTAACAATCACTTCCGATATTGTTTGACTGATTTTAATGATACTTAATGCATTTATGTGTTAATAATTCAAACAGGCTTTATACTTTAAATTACTTATGACCTCTTGTCTATACTTTAAATGACCTATGACCTCTTGTCTATACTTCAAATAAACCGTGACCTCTTGCCTATACTTCAAATGACCTATGACCTCTTGTCTATAATTCAAATGACTTGTGACCTCTTATCTATACTTCAAATGACCTATGACCTCTTGTCATAAACATCGGGCAGGAAATGATACAGAATGGTGTGGAAAATGTCCGGTTGGTCCAGATATGCCGCATGTCCAGCATCTGGAATTTCAATTATTTCATGCTTTGGCAAGTGTTTAAAGTTATTTTTGCACTCCCCAACCATCGGCGTTTTATCATTTGCTCCGTGTATTGCGACTGTTGGTATCTGAAATATAGAGAGATAAAGAATAAAATAACAAAACAGTAAAACGATGCAGCAAAATTCCTGGCAATAAGAATATCCTCAGATAAAACGCAAAACTGAAACCAAGACACAACAAGAACGTAAGCTTTGATCAGAACATGACACAACAAGGAGAGTAAGCTTTAATCAGAACATGACACAAGAAGAACGTAAGCTTTGATCAGAACATGACACAACAAGAACGTAAGCTTTGATCAGAACATGACACAACAAGGAGCGTAAGCTTTGATCAGAACATGACACAACACGAACGTAAGCTTTGATCAGAACACGACACAACAAGGACGTAAGCTTTAATCAGAACACGACACAACAAGGACGTAAGCTTTGATCAGAACATGACACAACAAGAACGTAAGCTTTGATCAGAACAAGACACAACAAGGACGTAAGCTTTGATCAGAACATGACACAACAAGGATCGTAAGCTTTGATCAGAACATGACACAACAAGGAGAGTAAGCTTTGATCAGAACATGACACAAGAAGAACGTAAGCTTTGATCAGAACATGACACAACAAGGAGCGTAAGCTTTGATCAGAACATGACACAAGAACGTAAGCTTTGAACAGAACATGACACAACAAAGACGTAAGCTTTGATCAGAACATGACACAACAAGGACGTAAGCTTCGATCAGAACATGACACAACAAAGACGTAAGCTTTAGATCGATATGGAACAAAATAATAAAGAAAAGAAATTTTAACTGGACATCATGGGACTTGGCAACAACCAATATAACTATGAACACAACGCCATGATATAATACAAGTAAGCAGGAACAGCAGAACAAGATAATTCAAACACATTATTATTGCTCTGACCACTGATTATAAAACTCCCGGCTTCGGACTAACACTGGAGTCAATGTTCAATAAAATGATATAAATGTATATTGTAAAGCTATTAACCATTGTCTATTCACCATATTATCAGATATATATAGGGAACTACAGTCAAACTTGTCTATAAAGACCACCCAAGAGACCAGTAAAAATTGCCTTTATGGGCAGGTGGCTTTTATATACAGGTTCAAATAATATGAATAAAGAACAATTGGGAAACAATTCTACGGGCCTTTAAAAGCAGGTGGCTCTTATATAGAGGTGGCCTTTAAGGCAGGTTGAAGTGTATATTTTAGTCTTAATTGCGGTCAACGCCTACTATTCCACGGCCTTCTGTTGTCTTTTGAGGCTTGTAACTCATTTTTCTACTCTATATATTCCATGATACTATTTAATTAAACAAATTTCTCCGTCATATACTAATTGTGATGTTATCAAAATGTAATGTCTTAAGACTTTTGGCTTGCATGTCAGGCGATATATAACTAAACTCTAATAACAGTTTATAGAATTATATGTCGCCCATGATCTGTAGCAAAGAATACAGTCAATTTTAATTTTGGGGCAATTGTAACAAATAAAGCGTGAACCGGCGTGATTATACGGCGATACGCTACTTGCACCTTAATGCGATGAAAAACCCGTTGACGAAATATAAAATGTAGTGTTACCTGTATTTTTGCGTACTGATCTGAAGAATATTTGCTTGTATTGACGGGTGCCACAGGAACGTAACCACTACATCTGTCCTTAGCAGCCTGTGGTTCCTTCATTAGGTACGGAAGTGAAAACCCGCCACTCATACTCGGGCTTACAATAACAGGTGCTGTTAAACGTAAAGCCAATATCAGACTTTCCATGAACTCTGGAATATTTTCGACAGCGACAGAAAAGTCTTTGCTTTGACCATATCCTATAATAAAGATAAGGGGGTAATATGCATGTCCAATTCAAGATTACTTCACTTATTTCGGGACATCACCAGTTACAGATAATGCTGCAATATATGAAGCCTATACCTGTGGTATTTCTCTTGCTACCTCTACGGAGTAACTCAGTTCATCACTGATTGCAATGTATTTGGCGGATGAACAGCCATTGGCAATTTTAAGTACAGAAAAGACCTCCAAAGGTTACCTAAGTTAACGAGTTACTACCTGAATCGTCAGGTTATTTCGGCCCCTTGTAACCTATATCCCGATAGGCTACTACCTGAATTGTCAGCTCATTTCGGCCCCTTGTAACCTATATCCCGATAGGCTACTACCTGAATCGTCAGGTTATTTTGGCCCCTTGTAACCTATATCCAGATAGGCCACTACCTGAATCGTCAGGTTATTTCGGCCCCTTGTAACCTATATCCCGATAGGCTACTACCTGAATCACCAGCTCATTTCGGCCCCTTGTAACCTATATTACGATAGGCTACTACCTGAATCACCAGCTCATTTCGGCCCCTTGTAACCTATATTACGATAGGCTACTACCTGAATCACCAGCTCATTTCGGCCCCTTGTAACCTATATTACGATAGGCTACTACCTGAATCACCAGCTCATTTCGGCCCCTTGTAACCTATATCCCGATAGGCTACTACCTGAATCACCAGCTCATTTCGGCCCCTTGTAACCTATATCCCGATAGGCTACTACCTGAATCACCAGCTCATTTCGGCCCCTTGTAACCTATATTACGATAGGCTACTACCTGAATCACCAGCTCATTTCGGCCCCTTGTAACCTATATTACGATAGGCTACTACCTGAATCACCAGCTCATTTCGGACCCTTGTAACCTATATTACGATAGGCTACTACCTGAATCACCAGCTCATTTCGGCCCCTTGTAACCTATATCCCGATAGGCTACTACCTGAATCACCAGCTCATTTCGGACCCTTGTAACCTATATCCCGATAGGCTACTACCTGAATCGTCGGGTCATTTCGGCCCCTTGTAACCTATATTACGATAGGCTACTACCTGAATCACCAGCTCATTTCGGACCCTTGTAACCTATATTACGATAGGCTACTACCTGAATCACCAGCTCATTTCGGCCCCTTGTAACCTATATTACGATAGGCTACTACCTGAATCACCAGCTCATTTCGGCCCCTTGTAACCTATATTACGATAGGCTACTACCTGAATCGTCGGGTCATTTCGGCCCCTTGTAACCTATATCCCGATAGGCTACTACCTGAATCACCAGCTCATTTCGGACCCTTGTAACCTATATCCCGATAGGCTACTACCTGAATCGTCGGGTCATTTCGGCCCCTTGTAACCTATATCCCGATAAGCTATCTATCTCTCGACAGGGCTGCTTTGACCATTAGCTATCCATATCTCGGAGACTCGGCTTCCGTGCTTTAACTTCTTTGTGTTTTCTGAATGTTACACTTTCGATGGGTCTATATTGTAAGGCCCATATTTAGACCCTATGTAGCTAGATAGTTTTGTGTTGTTTTCAAATAAAAAAACAGTTAGTTTACCATCTCTGCTTCAATTGTAGATTGTTCATCTAGTCAATCACTATTGAAGTGTCATTGTCCCTGAATCGACACTAGATGCATTTGTAAACTAATCCGCTGGGACAGAATTAAGTGGTAAGACCAATTTCCTTCTAACTTATTAAGTCGGTTGTTAGCTGCCAAATTTCTCTGGATTATATTACATTGACTATCATTGAAAACGTCTCAGGGTTATCTTTTCCGTTTGACTAATCATAAATTTGTAATAAAGTTGATCACAGCTATTGCATGCGTGCCTTCTGAAAGGATAGGGTAGTGTTCAATCACGGTTCTTTCAGAGAAGCTATTTTCAAAAACTTTCCCCTTTAGCACCATACAACATGTAATGTTAAATATGACCCACTAGGGCTTTAACAATGGGGTCAATCGGCAAAATAAGGATCAATGGCCCCATGGGGCCTTCTAGAATGGACATTGAAAGGTTTATGATATAACTGGTTTTTTCAGTTTAGCAATATTTTTATTGTTATTTTTAGTTTAACATTTTAATAGTTTGTGTTATTGATACTATTGTATCTTTTACTTTTTCTAGAATATTGATAATAAACAATAATTCAC
Source organism: Anadara kagoshimensis (assembly GCA_021292105.1). Taxonomy (NCBI): domain Eukaryota; kingdom Metazoa; phylum Mollusca; class Bivalvia; order Arcoida; family Arcidae; genus Anadara; species Anadara kagoshimensis. Next base: position 47,423,615 of record CM037859.1, on the reverse strand, counting down.
TCACTCACTGAAGGGTTTATGGGTTCGATATTTTGGCCAGGTTTGATCGGGTAGAACGGGTAGTATGGGTAGTACCTGGAAGGTCAACAGCCACACCTCTGTAACCCATGGACGCCATCAAACGTAAGCTGTTGATGTCTTCCCAATTCTGTGATGTAAATCTCATTCCATGGAGAAACAGGATATCGCCTATAGGAGATGGACATGTTGCCTGTCTTGTAAATATCTTCAGTGTCTGGAAATTAGAGAAATAAATATTATTAGATGTTACATTACGCGCAAGGTTTTGACGTTCTTTACCATACGGTAGCTCAAGTGATATAGTGTTGAGAGGTCCTGGGTTCGAACTCCAGCCGGGGTCTGACCAAAACTTGAGAATAGGTAGAGACCGTCCGAGTCTGATCTTTCGCTAAGCATCTCGATGTATCTTGAAGCCACGGGTCTTTCGGACGAGTCCTTTAAAACCGATACCCAGTGTCACGGTTGGCATGGCATGTTAAAGAATCTTCCTTGCACGTTGTCCTGGGCGCACTGCAGAGGTCAAAATTTCTGCTACTTCATCTATAGCTGGCACGTCCCGATATAAGTGAAAGTAATATTCTTGACCACGACATAAAATACCAACCAATCACATACATTTAAGCCAATGTGACACTCATCTGTAATTTAACATGTATAAAAGTTAAAAACTTTCATGTGTACCCACGGAATTAACAATGGATGGCACGATCGATTTTGATACGGCTACAATCGACGAATTTGCCTTTACGATGACAAGATACGCGCTTAAAATTGGCATTTGCGTTGCTATATATAACCATGGTAACAGTGCACTTCCGTCCTTAGGCCGTACTAATAGTTTATGTGCCTTAACGATGACAAGATACTTTATATATAACTTAAGTTCTCGGATTAACGTTAATGGAAAAATATAGACGAGGATTAAATAGATCCCGTTACCTAAATGTTATTTTACGTTGCATGCGTTTTGGAGTTCAAGTATGTACTGGAGCATATTAACAACGAGTGTCAGCAGTGTTGGGCGCATTGACAACGAGTGTCAGCAGTGTTGAGCATATTGGCAACGAGTGTCAGCAGTGTTGGGCATATTGACAGCGAGTGTCAGTAGTGTTGAGCATATTGGCAACGAGTGTCAGCAGTGCTGGGCACATTGGCAACGAGTGTCAGCAGTGTACGTTGTGCACATTGGCAATGAGTGTCCTCAGTGTCAGAGGGCACATTGACAACGAGTGTCAGCAGTGTTGTGCACATTGACAACGAGTGTCAGCAGTGTTGAGCATATTGGCAACGAGTGTCAGCAGTGTTGGGCACATTGGCAACGAGTGTCAGCAGTGTTGTGCACATTGGCAATGAGTGTCCTCAGTGTCAGAGGGCACATTGGCAACGTGTCAGCAGTGTTGAGTATATTGGAGATGAGTGTCAGCAAGCACTGAAACCATGTAATATTTAGGTGTTGACACCGAGAAAAGCATCCTTTTTACTGTATAACATGTATAAGAATATGAGGAAAAAATATTCTATTTATAAGATTGCTTAGTGCATTTATGCGTGGCGCTTAAAACTGCGTTGTACTTTCGTCCTTGATCGAATTATCTGCCTTAACGATGTTGTGTTATTTTTATATAGTTACAATCGTCATATATCACAATATCAAAATAACACACCATCGTTATGGCAAGTTAGTCGACCTATTCCGTCTTCGCCCTACATCTAACATGAATTGTGTATAGGTTACCTACCTTCCCTTGTACAGTAACTTGGACAGATTCTTCTACCGTACTGAATCCTTTAGATGTTTCCTGTAACTTCTCTAAGCTGGTACTTCCTTCAAATGGACGATTCCAGGACTTATTCATCCTGAACTTTTAATAAAGCAAACACTTTATCACTGAATCCAAATATACGTTCTAGAATTTGACCTCAATACGTCATACTGCATGATAACACATATGTGTAACTTACTCAACCACAGACGAAGATTGATCTCATTTGAATGCAACAGTGTTGTGTGATATAATATGTGCTTGTTATTAACAGAAGGGCCAGTTTAATATTAAAATTTAAAAAATCAACATAGTATATAGATTTAACCTTGAAACTGAAATATCAAAAGTATATAAAAAGAAAGGGTACTCTTTTTATATTCCATTATTTTATTTATTTATTTATTTATTCTAATTTTTTATATGAAACTGGCCCCAGTTGTCATAATAAGTCAATCAATCAATCAATCAATCAATCAATCAATCTTTATTTCCTCTTATACAGAGATTTTTGAAAAACATTTTACAAAAATATAATTAATAAATAAATAATAACATATATACAAAGTTATAATACAATTATGTAACTATACTTAAGCATATTGTGGTTCAGGTGTTAACGGTATGGACTGACAGAGCGACATTTTACGCGAGCTGCCTATAATAAGCTGCAGAGATTGCTTGTAGGAACTGATAGCATAGCCCAACAAATTTATGGTGTTCCTCTTCATTGTGAATAGAAACTGGCCTAAGTCCTAATAAGACGCAGTAAAATCTTTCATCAGTGTATCTATTCAATTCGATGTTGAGATTTATACCGAAATTGTCTGTAATAGAGTTCCAGAACTGCTCTCTTATTACATTAACACTACAACAATGAGATGCTATATGAACATACAAGTTACTAAATACACAGTTACACACACAGCATTGGTAATATGTATACTTAGGTGTTAAAACCCACAGTTTAGCTATGTAGCGAGCCAAGTCTAGCTCGGACTTATTGGTAGGAAAAGTCCATACAGATGCTACAGATCCTTTCTCATGTATTTGTCTGAGGAATCGAAAGTCAGGATCAGACGAGGTTCTATCTTCCCATGTGCTTTGTTCCTTAATAGAAATTGCACTGTTAACTATGGCTTTCCAGTGTCTCTTCTCTGGAAACATATCTCCATGAATATAATCTATAATGAAACTTGTTAGTGAATATCTGTTAAGGATGGTGAAAATATCGGGAATAAAACCACGCTGCTTGCAGTCTGAGTTGATACAAAACAGATAAAGTCTGTGTATGAAAAGTTTTTTGGAGGGTAGATCACTGTTTAAACTGCACAATTTCTGAAGAAATAATAGCTTCCGTTTATCCACCTCTGATGATAACCCTGATAACCCCAGTCAAGTATTCAAGTATCCAATTCTGGATATATCAACGGTAGACTTAGGAGTGTTAGCTGCTTGATGTTATTAACAGCAGTCTGGGAGCATGCACAACTTCTTCCAAGTGGTCCCAGTCAGGCAATGAAAAATGAAAAAAAAAATATCTAAACTGAGGCGCTGACTTTTTGTAGTTGGAAAACTTTTTAAATTTTTTGACATACTTTTGTCCACAAGATTGTTATAAATATTAACATTGTTATTTTAGGCTGGCTGATAGAGTGATAAAGACGCTCACTTTTCTAATTACCACTATGAATCGACCCCGTTTGACTCGGCCATGTCACATGATGTAAAACAGGTGTTCTTGTCATCGTGGAATTTTAGTGGTTTGTTTGGCGTCTGTTTAATGTTGAGATTACAGATTGTATCTTGTTTAGAATTGCTGATGTGGCGTAAAAGAATATGGAACCAACCGTTCAGTGTTGTGTCTGGTATTCATCCAAAATCTCAGGCCCCGACAGAAGGTTGATTCATTAGTTGATTGAATGGGGTTTCACGTCCTAATCAAGAATATTTCACTTATATCGAAACGTCACCAGCTATATGTGAAGTGACAGAAATTTTTACGTTTGCAGTGCAGGGAAGATTCTTTAACGTGTCACCTACGCCTTCCGTGACACCGGGCATCAGTTTTTAGATCTCCTCTGGAGGACCCCATTACCTTTATTTTTAAACCCACTATCTCCCACATACCAGCTCTCTGCCAACTGAGCTACCGTAGCTGTGAAGTTTTATAAGTGGTGTCCTTAGATATGCATGCCCTTTACAGTAAAGTTTGTGTTCATTCATTGATATATTTGACACCACCAGTTCAATTGATTTGCATAAATCATTGTTCCATTTCATTTCGTCTCGAGTTTGTATTTTACAATAAAGTGTAAATTTTACAGATATATAATGTGTGAAACATAAAAAGTGGATTTTAAAAATGGTCCCCAATATGCTTTCGTAGGTTACCATTTATTCTAGTGCCTGTCGAAAGCAGGGTGTTTCATATTCAATGGTGCTTATCCTCTCATTTTTTGTTTTACACTTGTTAGTTGTTCTAATATTGTCCAGGTAGTATACAATGTTTGAATGGATGATAGAGAAAATAAGAGTGTAAGGAGAAAACCACCCAACTTTGGCAATTAAAAATGATAAACTCACACACCAATACTTATTCTGAATGGGATTCGAATCTAGCCAGTGAGAAGCAATATATTTCGTTAGTACAGGCTTTAGACTACTGGTCATTAAGGCCCGAGCAAGGTTGCCAACAGCTTTTATGTCACAGTCACGATTTTTTCACTTACACTGAGGCAATCATTTCATGGGTAGCGGAGGAACTGGAGTGCCTGGAGAAAACCACCGACTTACAGCAAGCAAACATACAATTCTCTAACACTAAGATGTGCCTGAGCTTGTTTGGCTATTAGCATGTTCAGTTAAATTATAAAAGAAAATACAAAATATGAAACTACTTTTAATTTATTATTCATTATACTGGCTTATAAATTCAAACATAAATTGACAATTTTCTGTGAAATCTGATAGTTAATAAGGGATCCCCTGGACAGTTAAACATGTTTTATGGACATAACAAAATTAACTGGTCCAAGACAAGTATGTTTAAATGGATAAATAGATACCAGTAGGTAATAATTATTACATTTATCAAAGTCATCCTTGCAATTTAAGATTCAAAACACCTTAGCAAAGCTAAAATCTAAATTTATCATATATATGTATTACAATCAAAAGCTGATGCTAAATTTGGGAGGGAGATAAAATAAGTAGCTTTGTTGTCAAGCAAACGGATAACTGCTCGTTGAGAATCTTCTAAATCTTTCAGGAATTAAGATTAGCTAAGGCACAGTAGCCCATGGCTCCTAAATGTTTACACATTTTACCTATTTATTACTAGTAAAACATTTCTGAAGTGATCTGGGCCCTTAACTCATAATAGTCATGCTTCATCCCAGTATTTTTAAAAATGATCTTTGCGATGATTTTTTGTGAAGAGTGAGCTGTAAAACTTACCTAATTATGTCATTGTTTTATGAATGATTAATGCAATATTATCTTTTCATGGTTCAATAGTCTATGTAAATGTCCACAATGCAACATTAGTTACATAAGAGTCTTATTCATAGCAAAGTTTTTAGTATTAACTTCTAATACTGAAAACATGGATATTTTTGGCAAGTGGAAATTTTCATGAAATAGTAATGTTGGATTTTCACAAGGGGATCATTTTCATGATTTTGCCCATTCTTGATAGATGTAGCATAACTATGAAACATGGCTTACTTTAATTTTAATGAGGATAGAAATTTTCATCGTTTTCAATTTGCTAAAATAGTGAAAAATTTCCAGCATCCAAAAAAAAAACCACATCTACAGTATGTCATTATTAGAATACAATTTATTTCAGTCACAACTTCTGGTTTTGTGGCATAAGTTCAACTTTAATGGGTTTTTTTTTTTTTTTTTTTTGTAATTCTTTCTTTAATTTCATCCATCTTGAATGTTACTTTCTCAAAACTCATAAATAACAGCATTTTGTACATTTAGTCCCATACCATCATGAAATCCCTACTTGTGTTCCAGATAAGAAATTCTCAACCTGAGTTCTAGATCTGGCACCACAAATAGTGAATTATTCTGTTTCTTGTATTACTGTAACTGTTTATTTCATCCCCCATAGGATAATATTTTCTTGTGAGATTTGTTCCATGAATAGTTTATAGGTAATAATTAGGACGAACACCAACATTTTCAGATAATTTGAATCCTTTTTATTTATTTGTAGTATGGTGCTGGTCAAGCTTTCGGCCTGGGGTAGCCTTCATCAGGACCTAATTATTACTTGTATTTAATACCACATACACCTGCACTCTATCTACCATAAGGCATTGGAACTTTCACCACCATTTTTACTAGTTTATAGATAAATATAATCCATGGATAATATTTTACAAAATAAGCCATGACATTTATTCCGTCGGATAGATTTTACCATGAAATTATATCCTAAAGAACATTTTTACCCTGATTAAATCATCGATTACACTTGCACCAAAAATTACACCAAACTAAGAATCCATTTCAACATGTTCTCAACCATCTATACACCTCATTCTTGGTGGAAAAAAAAGTGTAAGCTATCTTGCACATGAGGGTAAAGATGGAGATATCTTTCACAGCTCTTTATATGAATTTTTTAATCTTGGTTTGAAGAAATTTCCTCTGTCATTAATATCTTCAACATTCTGAAAATCCAATGACTTAGCAAGTCTGTATTACAACTGGTTTTGTGGTTAATTGTCCTCCTTTCATGTCAATTCTCTGTCTTAAAACAATGTTAGCAAACAGATCCAATCCTGAGCATGTCACGTCTTTGTATGTTTTACACAAAAGCTATCTTCCAGGAAAGACAGTTCTGGTAACTTAAACTTATTCTACAATATAACATAAGATAAGACAGTAATGTATTGATGAAGTGAAAGTTGTGGAATGGTTAGACAAGAGGACAGTGAGCAAGCTTGCACACCTCCACAACCCCCACCCCCTGAGTATATATGTCTTGACTGTGGATATCAATGCAATAAGAGCCTTGATGCTTGGGCGGTCTGAAGTTGGAGCTTATTGATCACAGCACCTCATGACATCTAGGTTCCAATCCCACTTAGAACAGATCCTAGCGTGAGAAAGTTTGTCAGTTCAGCTGCTAAAGTTCAGTGGTAGTCTCTAGGCATTTTGGTTGCCTTCACCATCTATTAACTAACCTAAATATAAGTGAAAGAATCTTGCCTGGGGCATAAAAGTCGACTCCACTCCTCAGTATAAATGGCTTGATTGTAGTTGTCAAATTATATTTGAAGCAACCACTTTCGTTGACCCATTTAGTGAGCATCCTTGTTGTTCAGACTTCAGATACCTAGAGACATAATCTCTCAATATTATTAAAATAAAGTCAAACTACCATTGTTCTAACTTCAGATAACTGGTGACAGCTTAATACAAGTGAAATAAAGTCAATCTATTGTACAATTGTTCCATCTTCAGGAAACTGTTGACAGCACAATATATATTATATATATATATATATATATATATATATATATGTGTGTGTGTATGTGTGTCTGTCTCTGTGTGTGTGTGTGTGTGAAATAAGTCAAACGTCTATTTCTCCAACAACAGATGGGATGGTAACAGCTAGATGTAAGTAAAATACAGTCAAGTTTCGACTTCAGTAAATGGAACAGCTTGAGCTCAAGGCTGTGCAGTATATTCACTTTTAAAACTTAGTGACAGCTCGATATATACATGTATATAGGACAAACTACAATTAGTCTATCTTTAGATACATGTTCTAAGTAATTGTACATATATTAGGTAAAATACATTTCAACTTTGATGCTCCAACTTCAGTAAATTGTATAGCTCAAAGGTGTGCCCTATATGTAACTTTCTTGGTCAGACATAATTAAAATGTAGATGATTTCATAAGAATAACAACTTACTTTATCTGAGTCATCTCCATATTCCATAAGTAAAGCTATTAATCTTGTAACATCTAAAACTTCACTGTGTACCTACAAATGTCAAAAACAAAATAAAATAGGGAAAAGAACTTGTAAGACAGTTGCACAGTATTCATTCTAGAAGGGCACCATGGGGCTATTGGGGCCCAATGTTAAGGAATTAAGGGGCCATATTTAACATTACATGAATGGAAAAATATAGATGTTATGGTGTGTTAGAGGAAATTCTTTTTAAGAAATGACATTCTGATCATGGTATTTCAAGTGGTAATGCAAGAGGGTGTGGCGTGTGCCAAATTCGTTGAAGGACAAAGTCACACTATATTGCATTACCCTTTGGAAATACCATGAGCAGAAATGTCATTTCTTAAATATTCTTTCTTTTAATAAATATTTTGATTTGTTTTAACCCTTGGCACTATTTCTTCCATACCTGCTAATGTGAGATAGGATTTTAAGCCATGCGAGATCGCCGTATCTCACATGACCATGTGACCCCTGTGTTGGACATGATGTAATATTGTGGGAAAATTGATACACATCAAGGGTGGTGACCCCAATTGTCTTTCACAGGAATTGCAATACAATTGCTTTTGTATGTTTCATCGAAGACAGGTACAGACATATTGTAAATATTTCAAAATAAAGAACTATGAACATCCTAGAATGAACACTGATAGAATTCGATTTATACTGCGTCCATGGTGAAAGTTAACAAGTTTAATCTAATTTTCCAGTTTTTCAACCTTTTTCATGTTGGGATTGTGATCTGGACATGGATTGGAATGTTTTTGTTTTTGAGAAAATATGCAAAGAAAAAAGACCATTGAATATGAAATTAAAACAGTATAAAATTATATAAACTACTTAAGTACCAGCATGTGTTTCAAACAAGCAAATATTGCAATGTGATTACAAAACTTTATTAAAATTACAGTACCCTATATGTGATTTGTAGAGGCAACTTAAAGAACGTCAATTGATCATTGTCCTGAGTGCACTGCAAAGGTCAAAAAATTTTCACTTCACCTACAGCTGGTGACGTCTCAATATTATTCAAATCGCATTCAATCAATCAATTATGCTCTCTTATGTCATGTGTAAGCAACGACATTTCTACTGGGTCTATGGTGTTCCGCTTAACAAGAAGTTAAGCAACATCCGAGTTAGACAAACATATTGGCTTATCAATACTAGACTAAGAGTGAGACAAATTTTTCTGTTTAAAATTTGAAAAAAATTATTGTTTTATTATCGCAATATTTCATATTTTATTTTCATTTGTACAAGATGACAGACTGAATTAATTTTTTTTATCAAAAGATTATGTGCAAGCACAGGATTATTGGTTTATATGCATGCTACGCCACTGAATGTATTCTCCCCAGTTTCACAATCATTTCTTGTTAAGTTTGCCAAAACTTAAATCAGGTACATTTGAAATCTGAACAATTCTGTTAGTTTTCAAGATATTCAAGGATTTAAAGTGTCAAGTTGTAAGACCAGTTAAACCATATTACATCTTTTTTCTAATTTTGTTGAAACTTTTTATTTGTAGTGCCACAAAATGTTGCCAAAAATTAACAGATTTAAGTTAAAATCTCAGTTAAGGTGATTATAAAACTACAGCCAAGTCCATAATAAATATTTAAATAAAAGGTCAAGCTTAAGTGGACAGGTCAATGTTGTTGGCCTATAAATGTATATTACAGGAGTCTCACTAAGTCAAATTTGGGGCTGACATTGGGCCCATTTCCAATGAAATAAAGTATACTTTTTTCCAAACGGTAACAGTAATATTCCCAATTTATTAGTACATTGTGTTTAATGTTTTCCAAACCTTAATCTCTTAAAGACACACAGCTAGAAAATGCTGTAAATACATTCAGAGGCATGAAAGATAGACAAATATATTTCTAATTGACAATTAATTATATTCTATGACTAGTAAAAGTCTGAAAGTAATATTTTTGCCTCTTGTTAAATTTTCCTAAAATGGGTCAAAGTGCCGCTTGCTTTCCCCAATTCCAAGACCCCTGGCCACTTTCCCAAAAAGGGGTGAAAGACACCTGTATTACCATATATATTAGGGAGTAATCTTTTTTCTTTTTATTTCCATGTCTGCACATCAATCTTCTACTTAAATAATCACCGATCATTGATACAGAGGCTACCTGAAAACATCAAAATAACATTGAATACTCTCCGTAAAAGTCAACATTGATTACTCCCCGTAAAAGTCAACATTGATTATTCTCTGTAAAGCTCAAACAATTGATTACTCACGGATGTCCCCATAAAGAACAACAATGATTACTCCCTGAAAAAATCAACATTGAGTACTCCCCATAAGAGTCAACATTGATTACTCCCCGTAAAAGTTAACATTGAATATTCCCCGTAAAGGTCAAAACTTATTTCCCTCTGTAAAGGTCAACATTTATTACTACCCCAGGTGCAGAAATTATGCCTGTGCATTGTGCTGATTGCATTATACAACAGGGTTCTTTAGCCTGCCAAGCCAACCTTGACAGGAGACCTTGTTTATTTTAAGTTCCCATCAGAAAGAACCATGACTTTTATTTTGTAATGCCGAGTACTTGACGAAAGAACAGTCACTACCCACTTTCAAGTCTTGGGTCAGAACAGGTCAGGGTTTGAATCCATGACCTCCCACTTACTGAGCGAGCACTCTATCAACTGAGCTACAGCAGTGGTTACAGAATTATATATTAATACTGTACACTTACTTTTATATAACTTTGTAAACTAGGTGCCCACATCTGTACCTCGGATCTCATCTGTTCTGAAGGCTGTAATGAGTTAGCTGGCACTTTGACTAATCTGTTATAAAATAAAAACATATATACAGTCAAACCTGTCTATAAAGGCCACCCAAGGGAACCAGTAAAAGTTGTATTTATGGACAGGTGCCCTTATATAGGGGTTGGTGACAATCCTATTAATTAGGAAAATAAAAAGTGCATTTATACTGAATACCAGTAATGAAAGAAAAACAGTTGCTTGCTGAATAACAGACAAATAGTCTCCCCTGAAGATAACTCCCCTTTGCCTCGTGAACAGTTACAGCAGATTTTGGGGAGCCAAGTGTGACCTGACTGAAACTAGTACCAGTGTTAAACTACTCTTATATTCAGATATTGATTGTTGCACTGCACTAGAATAGGATTCCAACATATGTACATATACTGTATTTTAGAAGTTTTTTTTATCCTTTCTCATAACTTGCTCCCCAATTCTGTGGAGATGTTCCATTATTGGAAGGAAAAGAAAAGAAATAAGAGACATAAATGACTTTCTTATTCTCTGTAGATAAACTCACCTTATTGGACAATTAAATAACTTGTACATCTCACATATTTCCTCCCAGTACTGTTTATATATGGTCTCTGCTGTGTCAACATCCTCACAAAGTGACATGGTCTCTACCTGTGTGTAAAGAATTTTCATCAAATTTACACTTTGAGAAATATTTATTGTTCGAGTGAGTGGGGTTATTTGAGCTATCATAGTTCCAGTGATTGAGGTTTATATATAAAGGATTTAATAGGGATTTGGTCAGGACCGGCAGACGACTTCGAATTATCCAGGGTATTCGAGGCATCAACGTTTGAGTGATCAAAGTTCTACTGCTTATAGAAGTTACATTACTCCAATATTAAAGAGTGAAGACGACATCACACACTGATTTAAGTCTCTTGTTGATTGACAAATTAACCCAATATATGTCGTGGCAATTCCCTTTAACTTTGATAGAACAACAGTACCAGGGGTCCACACTAACACTAGCTCGATGCTAGTAAAAACTTGCTTTTCCAGATTGCAGGATTTTCCTCCAATTTCATTTTTATTTTTATTTTTTTGGAGGGGGTGGGGGTGGCATGCTCTGGACTACTCAAATTCAAGTAGGGGTTGTGATTTCACAACTACTAGCCCTATGGGCTACTGTTGAAAAAAGTTAGTGTGAAATCCCGAGTACTACAAATGTGCTAAATTTTACAGGGTCAAAATACATTTTTTTAATTTCTGACTTTTTCGTAGGGTGTAATATTCACAGATTTATGAAACTGACTATAGGATGAATAATCATGTAATGGACTATGCTGTTTATGGCCCATAGTTTTGTCTATAGGTATACTGTTATCTTTGTACTTTTAAACTGTTGTACAAATTTTAGCAGGAATTATTTTTTTACCATATTGGGTTGCAGCTAGCTAAACAGAAAGTGTTTAACCTTCCGGAGCATCTAGTGTCATTTTCCTTGTAGAAGTTTGCCTGTTTAACTTAATTTGTCAGTTTCAAAGTTTTTAAATTTTTTCCTTTGCTCTGGGATTGTCGATTGGACATGGATTGGTATGTTTTGTTTTTGATGTATAAATAACAGAATTCTAAATTTTCTGTTTTTGTAGTAATTTTGACAATTACAACTTTATTGTATTATTTACCTTCATAGTTTGTAGAGCACCAAACAATCCTGGTAACTTTTCCTGTGCTGACTCTAAAACAATGGAAAAGCATAAGTATAGGCAAACAACACTGACCTGTCCGCTTGACCTTTCATTAGGAATATTCATATAGAAGAATTCAGACATTACATAGTTAGTGATATAGATTCGCAATTAAACAATATTTATGCATGTTCCCGTGATGTTTATGATTTAAACACCTATGCTCCATACACATGAATGAACTAGTCCATGATAAATATTTAAATTAAAGGTCAAACGGACAGGTCAATGTTGTTTGCCCATACATGATACAATGAAATTTTTTGTGGTGTTCCAATTTTCGTTGTTTTCATGGACACCCTGATACAAGAATAAACATGTCAACAAAATAGTTTCATGAAACTTGCTGTCATGACGATCTCAATCAAGACAAGGGTACCTGGGGTTCAAAATTATGTGTTTTAATGAAAGGTCCAGGACCTTTGGCAGGTCTCACATAAAGTTTTGAAAGTTCAATATCAGCACTGAAATTAGGTCTATGTAGAATATCTATCATATAGAAAAAGTTGGAAAAATCATTATCTTGGTAAAAAATAGCAGGTCCATCAGACTTCTAGAGTTTAAATATCAACGGTCTCAATATCAAACGAATAAGCACAGGACCTCGGACCCAGGAAATTTTGAAAGACTCAAGACAGTCAGTTCAGAAATGGTGAAGTAAACTGGAATGGCCAGAGAAAACCATCAACTTTTGACAAGTGAAATGAAAAACTTTCTCACACTGGATCTGTCCCCAGAAGGTTTTTAACCTAGGTGGTGGGAAGCACTGCAAGTGCTTTCTACACTCAGCCACCAAGACCTCCTCACTAATTAGTATGAGATAACATTGTGTAAATTGCTATTCACCTGTCAAATAACTCCTGCCTGAGACAAAGTAATGTAATGGTAGACATGATGACTTGTATATCTTCTTAGCAATTATAGCTACAATGAACAAGAGGACAGTAAATACATTGTGTAAAACAAGAATATTTCTTTTGTTTGATTTTGCGTAAATTCATCAGAGCAACAAACCTATCACAAATATTTAATTTTGATATACATGTACATGTACTAGTTATTCATTTGCAATAATACTGACCACCATCCGATGTCTGATATCATGTAATGATGATTACCATGGAAATAAACTGAGGTGAAAACTTTCAGATTTACAGTAACACAATTAAACGAACAAGTGTAACTTGTACAGTACAGACCAGTCGAAAATTTAACACTTATAATTTAATGAATTTATACAGAATCACTGGTCATCTTGGGTTCCTTTGTTAGCTATATCTCAGCAGTTAGAGTATCAATATCAACAAAAATTGCTGCCAGTTCATGGCTAAGGTTGGAGTTGTCAATGACACATAGATTAAACTGGTTGTAAATGTTTTATAATTACAACCCATCATTTTAATGTATCTCAAAACACATTGACATACAAAACAGAGTGCATATATTATTAGAAACATATAAGATGACACCAGACATGCCAAATATTGGTGGAAAATAATTTGTCTTTAAAGATCTAATAAAAAATAAACTAATTTAATCACTAATACAATATTTCGATATATTTTTCTGTTGATATATCGATATTGAAATTCCTATCAATGACATCTCTAGCATTCGGACATACCTAGCTCACTCAGAAGCTGCACTTTGACTCCTTTTCCTTAACTAAGTGTTAAACTTTCAACACTGTACTGTATGTATATTTTGTCCAACAAAAAATTTACATTAGAAATGAACATGTACGATGGAAGAATGATTGAAGCTTTCCAACCTCATACAAAATTAAAAACAAACATACCAATCCATGTCCAAATCACAAATTCAAAAGAAAAACTTTGAAACTGGCAAATAAAGTGAACTTCCACCAAGGCAGTGAGGTCAAGCGCTGTGTAAGGGTAAGCTCACCTCCTGTTTAGCTAGCTACACCCATGACGTGCATAATCAAAACTTGAAAATGAAAGGAACAAAGATTAAGATCATATTATTTAACCTGTGGTACAACATTTTGCAGAAAAAATTTCGACCACAAAATAAGCAAAAATTAATACACGTACCACAAATAAAACTACACTAACAGTAATAATCTTGACTAGGTTAATACAGTCAAATCTTCCTATAAAGTCCACCAAAGGGAACCAGTAAAAGTGACCTTTATGGCCAGGTGGCCTTTATAGGCATGTTCAAACAATATGAACAAAGAAAGAATGATGGGGATACAGTTTTACTGTCCTTTATAAGCAGAGGGTCCTCATATAGAGGTGACCTTTAAAACAGGCTGGACTGTATTGCATTTCTTTATTCCTGTAGATAAATATTTACCTGCAAATGTTACAAGTGAGACTCCTCTGGCAAAATATCCAGTCATAGGTAAATTATCTACATGTTTACCTTCAACTTTCTGTTCTAGCAAGTAGATCTAAAAACAAAAATGTGTACACCTATCAATAACATTCCAATGGGATTTTAATAAAAAAAATAAACATTCTAATCCATGTCCGAATCACAATCCAGAAGCAAAGTAAAAACATTGAAACTGACAAGTCAGGTTAGACGCATGAAATTCCACAAGGGAAGTGTGGCCAGGTGCTCCAGAAGGATAAGCAGCTCCTGTTTAGCTAGCTACACCTGCCACCTGTGTAATTAAAATTGTGTGAAAGAAACATGGAACTTTTGTCATTTACAGTTTGTAACTATGAGTTGCTTATAAAAAATGTTAAATGACCTTTGCCTTCATTATAAAAAAATAAAACATAAAAATGACGATCATACCTGATCAGCATCTGTAAAATCAATACCAGCTCCTTCCTAAAAACAAACAAATCATGTGGAGTTATTATGAACATATTACTGCATTAATATACTGAGATTCATTAGTCAGTGCGTTATATAGTTTGCTTTGAACGGCAATGGAAGTTATAGCACAATAAACACCATTTCTTGACAGTTCAATGGTTCTATATATACATTTCCCAATTTTTGAAAATCTTATTTTTGTGTTTGAATCCTGAAATAAATTTAAAACACTGTAGTGTATGACATGCAACTGCAATTTCTAGAGCAGCCAATTATGACGTCACAGGTATAGGCGTAAGCAAGAGATGAGTGATATCACATTAGCAAATGTAATTATAGTGACTATAATATAGTCTTATACGTTCATTTGGTCTCAAACAGAGTTTAATACAATCAAACATCATAAATGTAAATATAAATTATAATACATTTCTGAAACTGGTTATAACCTTACAGACAAGCAATCTAAACAAAATGAAATTGTCAGGGGCTCATAATTCCCTGGGTCTGAGGTCCTGGACCTAGTGTATTTTACATTGGGACTCCTGATATCTAAACGGAAAAGTCTGATGGACCTACCACTTTTTACCAATAAAGCCCCACTTTTTCTAATTAATAACATAATTGCACATAAACCTAATTCCAATGTTGAAATTTGATTTCCAAACTTTATCTAAAACTTGTCAGAAATAAAGACAAAAGTTCTTTTAATAACAAAACATAATGTTGAACTCCTGAATTGTCCTAAACATTATTCTGCTAAAGCTCAGTGTTTTCAGCCAAAATAGTGTCTTGAAAAATACATTTTTCCCAAATTTTATATTTTCCCCCAAAATTTTAGAAAATTCCAAGAAAACTGATTTTCAAGAAAAACACCTTTATTGCACAAATTTAGATCATAAAGTTAAGATATGACTTTTAGTTACAGCAAAAACTTCAATGAATGAAATCTGACATGATGATTATAATATAAACCTATGGGAAATATATTATACAGTTGACTCTCGTTATCTCGAACTCGACGGGGAAATGCAAAAAGTTCGACTTATCCGGAGTTCGAGATAACCGATGTTAAAAACGACAACAAAAGGGAAGTAACTCGTACACACCTTCCGGAAGTCGCTTCCGGTTTTATCTTGTCAAACTTTATATTGCCGTTTTCTCCTATATCGTATGTATTCAAACATGATATATAAAAACTGCATTATTTATTATTTGTATTTATAATTGAGAATGCAGTATATAAAAAATCGGGAGATTATCTGTTACTTGTTATTAGCCGACAAATAGTGGAGTCGGCTTTGGTCTCCATACCAGTTTCGCTTTGTGTACTTTAATCACCCCAAGCTTCCAGTTGTATTGAGTAATGTTCACATCACACGCTTTCGGAAGCCATGTTCAGCTTGGCAGTAATTATAACACCTGCTAATCTCCTTGATGGTTTAATTGCTTATACAAGGGGTAATAATTAATGGCTTAAGGAAATTGGGAGGTCAGTGCAATGTCGTAATTTTAAAATCAACACGAGGCCGACAGTCAAATATTTTATTTGTGTCGGAATGTGTTTTTTCTACCAAAAAATCTGTAGGCACTGACAAATTTGATTTCTCAAAATTTTTTGTTCGAGTTAACAAATTTAATTTTTCTTAATTTTTTGTTCAAGTTAACGAGTGTAATTTTCCTAGGATTTTCATTCAAGGGGACGAAAATATTGTTCGACATATCCGATAATTCGAGATATCCGAATTCGAGATAACTGGAGTGATTTCGGTTTAATAAAGAACAACTCTGTTCGGACTTTTTAAAAAAGTTTGAGATATCCGGTAGTTCGAGATATCCGAGTTCGAGATAATGAGATTCAACTGTATTATATTATAATTATTATATTATATTATATTATATTATATTATATTATATTATATTATATTATATTATATTATATTATTATATTATATTATTTGGAATTTCAGCTTTAACACCAGTATATTTAGAGTTTCTTCCCAATTCTGCCATTATGAAGCTTATTTTCACAATTGCAAGGGTACTGGAGAGAGTGCCCTGTATGCTGTCACCCTTCAAAGAAATTTTTTGCATAGCAACTATCCAGGGTATATGGAGCTATGTTGTATTTAGTACGTAAATCTACTGAGATATATCAACAAACATAAAGTTTAGCAGTAAAAGGGAAGTAACTCATACATAGTTGAAGTTTAGTTACAATAATAAAACATGCTAAAAAGGTTGTTGACGTCGCACAGTGCTTCAGATTGTTTTTGCAGATAGTGGGCCACAAGGGCCCACCAGGTCCAATAACAAGGGGTCATTTCTTGTTATAGTGGGTCATGTTTTGCCACATAATTAAATGTTATGCCACGACCACGTGACTGAAAGTGAAAGTCGGCACTTGACATCTTCATATAATGCACCAAAAGCGATCTTGTCATCTGCTAATTTATACTTTGTTAACCTTTACGATATATTTTAAACTCTTTCAACTCGATGATTCATTTTATGTGCATCTACTTCTCTGCGCTTTGTGTTGTTTTAAAAAATGTGAATAGAGTCGTCTGCATTTCATAGCCATGGTTGCCGCTAGCATATTAAATGAACGACAACGTCCGAGGTCATAAAAAGTTTTATTACGAGTTCTCCCCCTTTGAATATTAATGTTAATAACCGACGCATAGAGCGAAGAGAAGGGGCTTGTCGGGAGTCCTGTCTACATGCTGATTATGAGATAAACAAAGATGCTAGAGATTTTCCGATAGAAAACGAAAACAGAAAGTCAAATCGGAAAACCGCATGGAATCTAATATGTAGTTTTGGTAAGAAATTATTAACGATCAATTTGGCTAAGAAAAACCATGCGCCACGTGGACCCATTAGAAGAAAATGTTATGCGCCATTTTTTAAAATAATGCGGGATTGGCGCGGGCGCACCGACAATCTGAAGCACTGCGTCGCATCCGCAATTTTACAGCTATCCGCGACGAGAACCATTTTATTAAACATTAGGCCATTACAGCCTGCCAAAAAGGTCCTAGAGTCATACAGAATATGAAGTTAAAAAGGCTAAACTAATGCTGTTTTGAAGGTTGACAGAAACACTGTATAGTTAATTAGCAGGATACATTGACATATCTGTCCAGTCAAAGATGTATGTGCCCTGTGGCTAACTCAGGGTTTCCCTTAATATATACATCTAAAAATTAAAAATTTTAAGTACCGGTAACTTCATCTCTATATACTTACAACAGGTAAAGTTCTGAAGAATTCAGTGATGTGTGCCTGTACATATCCTTTTGATGTTAACTTCTTACATACATAGCTTAATAACGTCTGTTCTAACATGGCCAAGTCACCTTGCATAAAGTAAGCCTTCTTCCCTATATTGCTGTGATAACATGTGGATTAAACAATTTTTTTATTATATATTTCTTTATTTTATACTGGCTCAAATATAAATATCAGAAATTGCCCCCCAGTTTCACAATCATTTATTACCGTTAACTAAGATTTTCCTTAAGTTTAGCTTAAAACATTTATATTTAGCTTTTAATAAAATGGTTTTTAGTAGTTCTGAAAAAAAACCAACTAAAATTTGCTAAAGTTGAGTTGAGGAAAATTTTAGTTAAGAAATGATTTTGAAACTGGGGCCTGGAATCTGGTCTCCCAAAAAAGACAGATAGCTATATGAAACAGTAAACATACACTGAAAGAGAGGCAACTCCTTTAATATGTGATGTTTTAATACTTTTACCTACATTGATCATGACTGATTGATTGATTAAATGGGTTTTATTTTCCAGTAAAAAATATGTTACTTATATCAAGACGCCACTAGCAATAGGTGAAGTGACAGGAATTTTTACCTTTGAAGTGTGCTCATGACAATGAGGGTTCTTAAACATGCTATGCCTGCCATGACACAGGGCATTGGTTTTTAAGGTCTCTTCCATAACACCCCGCAACTTCTAAATGCTGAGCAAAAATACAGTTGCTACCTTTTTTCTCAAGTCTTGGTAAGGTTCAAACCCACGACTTACATACGAAGCAAGCACTGTACCAACTGAACTACCATCTTGCACAGTACACTATCACTGGATAAAGAGTGATAAACATGATAAGAACTAAACAAGACAGTTGTTCTAATATATACCAACCTGAATTTGATTAATTTATACTTCTGTGCTATTGATATGTGGCTGTCTGATTTTGCTACTGCATCTGAAATGAATATATTCTTTTTTAATAACAAAAACTCAACTCTAACTGACTGCTGTGTTTATTCTTGACAGGATATTCATACACAGACCGAACTACAAATTCTATAAAATCTGGCGAAGGATCCTATAGCTTCCTCTACTTCAAAGTTCACAATGGCGATTTAATTTTAAACACTTCTCTTAAATAACAGTTCCCTCTCTGTCGGGTCACTGTATTGGTTTACATATGTTACCATGGTTATACCGGATTGTCTTTCTGTTGTAACATTGACAGTAATAGCGAAAACTGTCTCTTGAGAGCCAAATATGGTGGTGAGAAGAACTGTGGTCAATTATGGTATTTTTTTATCCATAAATATTTTTCTCTATCCAATATTTCATTTTTTTACCCTAAACCAGATTTTTAACCAAAAATGTTTTGGACTTAAAAAGTGGCTAAATTTTTAAATCAACTATAAATAAATCAAATTTCTTATTTATTTTTTACTTACCTGGGGATCCAATTTGTTCCAAAACCTCTAAAGTTTCTGGCTAAAAATAAATGCATTAATATTACAGGTCCGTAAATAAATACAGAAAATGTTTTATGTCTTAGTCAAGCATATTTCACTTATATTGAGACATCACCAGCTTTAGATGAAGTTACAGAAACTTTGACCTAAAAGACTTTGCAGTGCTCTCAGGGCAATGTGTAGGGAGGGTTCTCTAATATGCCATGCCTGCCATCAGTGATTTTGTTTGTTTAAAATTACTACCAATAAAGCTAGTTTCCCATTGGGAAAAATGACTAAAATTTCCCAATATTTGTCCATAAAATATATGTATATATATATATATATATATATATATATATATATATATATATATATATATATATATATATATAGTTGACTTTGTCCCAAAATATGAGATAGTACCACAATAAAGTGTCTTTGCAATGAACAGACTAGCTATTGCCAGCATATCATGATGCAGTTTGCTAGATCTGAGAATTTAAATGTTCACAGTCTTTAAGGTAGAAGGTAGATTTTAGAAAATGTAAAAAAATCACTGGTGACACAGGGAATCAGTTTTTAAGGTCTCTTCTGAAGAACCCTGTGATGTTCATTGATTTCTAAATGGCCGGTGATTGCAGGAAGAAAAGTGACAGTCACTACCTATTTTCAAGGTTCATTCCCACTTAGCCAACATTTTGAAATTTTGTTCCTATAGGTAAGATTGTAAATGTTGGCTGAGTGGGAACTGATGTTCGTTGTAGGATTAGCAAAGACAATAGGTATTAATTACAGGTGAGGGTAAAGTCTGTTTCAGAGAACTAAGAACAAAATTTAAAGATCTGAATAAAAATATTTCTTTAAATTATTTGTGGAATTATTTTACAGAATTATCATATAACATTTTTTTAATTTTTAATCATAAATACATTCAAAAAAATTTATATGACAATATTTTTTAATGTATTTTATGATTAAATTAAAAAAATGTTATGTGACAGAATTACCAACTACATCAATAAAATTACTTAATTTACTTCTTAGAAATCCTACACATAATAAGTTTGTTTTTTTTTAATTCAAAGTTGATTTTGTGTATAAGGAGATTTTTTCCATCATAAAAACTAAAATTTCCTAAAAAAGTGTGGCAAAAGGAAAACTTAAATAATTCTTTATGTTGCATTGTATAATATTTTCAAAAGTCCATTGGAGGATTTGATCATGGCTTTGTAGTTTCGGTGTCTTCACATTTATCCAACATTTGATATTTTGATATGGGGTATGGTAATTTTTATGTTGGATAAATGACATCAAAGGAAAATGGAAACAATAGGTAGGCTTGGGTACTGTGAACATGGAAATTCATACCTTTTTAAAAAGTAAATATACCTGGCTCTAGTTTCACAATAATTCTTTTACTAAGTTTTTCCTTAATTTAAATCTGGCAAAATTGATTAGTTTATGATTTTGGTAAATTTTAAAATACCCTAGTTTAATTTGTGATTTTGAAGATCACATAAAGCTTTGTCAAAATGTTTATTCTAAGTTCCAAAGATTGCCAAAATTTGTTAAAATTTGCTAAATATAAGTTTAGGAAAATCTTAGTAATGGAATGATTGTGAAACCGGGTGCCTAGTAAAATGAAAACTAAAGCTTTATTTTGAATTTTCAATTTATTCATTTATTTAAATTTTTTTTATTGTTTTTGAGATTTTTTTTAAAAATCTAACTTACTTACTTTGGAAAGATATCAAATATATAATAGGAATCCAAAATAACTTTTATTTGAAAAAAATATCCAAAATACGCTCCATTTCAGAACAAAAAAAATCCAATTGGAAAATATATAAAATAATCTCCATTTTGGAAAAAAAAACATTCCAAGATTAGAACCTTATTGGAAAAAATCCAAAATATGATACATTTTGGAAAAAAGATATTCCAAGAACATAACCTTTAATAAGTATATATTCTATTTTTTCCATTTAGTTAAAGCATCAAACAGTTGTCACATTTTTACTATTTTTTAGCAGTAACATCATTTTTTGAAACCACTAAGATTTTTACACATGACATTTAAGTGATTAAGTAATATAATCAATTTCTCAATCAACCAAACCTCCAATCATCTTGTGATGGAAAATACCGTATATGAAAGAATAAATTAATGAATAAATTTGAGAGAAATCCATATTTATTTGTCAAAATACTATGTTATCAAAATTTAATTAGGTAGGGTAAAAAAGTGACATATTTATTTCTTATTTATAGTCATTTTTAATTCTCAATTACGAATAAATATTATTATTCTTTAAATATAACTTTATTCAAATTCATTACGGTAGAAAATAAAATTGGAATTTCTAAAATGTTAGGTATTTATTCAATTTTAGTTAAAATTTTAAACTTTCAGTAAAAATATGACATGTTATTTCATACTTTTTAATTAAAGGAACTTTTATTCTGGTAGGAGAAACTAGCTGATCACACTACAGGTAAATAATATCTTAAATCAATGGTGCGTAAACCCAATGTTGGATAAGTGTGAATAGTGATTTTTCAAATGTTGGATAAACGTGAATGAACCGTAGTTTCATGTTTAAGTTCTTTAAAAATGGATTATTAAATAATTATTTTGCTTATGAACCATATTAGACACCCTCTCTCTCTCTCCCTCCTCTCTCTCTCTCCCTCCTCTCTCTCTCTCTCTCTCTCTCTCTCTCTCTCTCTCTCTCGTTTGTTAAGAAGTTATGAAGGTTTAGGTGCATGAATTCAAGTTTTTAGAGAAAATTTTTCACAATAAAGCAATAAATATTTAAGAAAGAATTATAATAAACAGATTTTATAATATCAATCGTTGTGAGAAAAAACTCAGTTGTATTATTTTTTAATTGTTTAACTTATTGAAACAAGCAAACATGCATATTTCAATTAATGAAAAAAATTAAAATGTTGCTTTAAAACTTGCATCATTTACACAGATTCATACATACATGTATAATGTTTTTGTTCATTGATATTTTTGTAAGTCTTTTTATTGTGTATGATATTTTGTTCAGCGTTCAGTAAAGAATGATTGTTTAAGATTTTGAAACAAAGCGGAAAAAATATTAGAAATCTTAAAATATAATTGTCTAAATTGACTAAACCTTTAAAGTCACATGTATTTAATTAAAACATTCAGCACCACAAAACATTTATTAATATACATGTATATTAAATATTTATCAAATATTTATTTTTATTTATTTCAAATATTTATTTATTTATTTATTTATTTATTTATTTATATGCATTGTTAACATTAACTTTATAATAAAATATATAATTTTGAACTAATTGTAGAATGATATTCTACTTAAAATATTCAGCACTACAAAACAATTTTGCTGAAAAAGACTATAGCAAAAACTTTCCAGGTGAAATCTTAAATGTTTATTTAACAATGTTGGCTAAGTGGGAATAGGAAATTTTCAAATGTTGGCTAAGTGGGAAGACACCATTTTCAAGTCTTGATCAAACCTTGGTTGGGTTTGAATCAAAGACCTCCCACATACACAGCAAACACACTACTAACTGAGCAACCATAGTGATCCAATTATAGAGGCAGTCAGTTCTAGATTGTGAGGAGCACTGATGTGGTGATACTACATGGGCATAAAATTGAAACATGGCACTTGTTTTAATCAAGCACCATGGCAGTCATTACTTATTTTAGCTGAAAACTTTTTACTGTATAATAAGAAACATTTGCAAGAAAAAATATTCACTATCTTCCGCGAAATTTAATTTTACTGGCTTTTAAAAACAGGTATTCCTTATTAGAGGTTGCCTTTAAGGCAGGTTTGAGTTTATTACTAAGCCTGTTTTAATATTGTAGCACTAAACAGCCATTTTGGAAAAATTTCCTTATCAGTAGTGCTCAGACCAAAAATGTGAAAATCTAAATATTTATATGATGAAGAAACAAGAATAATAGGAGGATAAAAAATTATTTTACCAAAACTAACGAAGGCAATACTTTGAACCATAAAGCATTGCTTAGTTTTTGATAAATTAAAAATTTTCTTAGCAAATAAGTTTGATTAACAATGTCTTAATTCTAATGTAAGGTAATCAAAAACAAACATACCGATCAATGTCATCCATGTCCAAACAACAAACCCAAAGCAAAGTAAAAACCTTGAAGCTAGCAGATTAGGTAAAACATGTGAACTTTCATCAGGAAATTGAGGCTTGTTCCTCTGGAAGGGCAAGCACCTACTGTTTAGCTAGCTACACCTGTCACATGTGTAAATTCATTTTTCACCATTCTTTAAAATAACATACACACAAACACACACACACTGATTACTTACTGTATCTGGGTGTAGGTAATTAGGTAATTTCAGTCCCTTCAGCATAACTTGTTCAGTTACATCCCAGTAATCATTCTGAATAAATAACAAATATAAGATACTGTTAAACAACTTTATTTTATGTTTCACAGGGACAAAATAATGGCAAAGTTAATCCACATGAACTTGTTTTAGAAAATGTTATTATTTATACCAAGTACTCAGTTATAATCAATATTGTGAAACTTAACAGTCCTCAGCAAATAGTTTTGGCGTATGAATTGTGAAAATTAATATTCGCAAATAAAAGTTGGTTCACGGTACAGTATAAATTCATACTATCCTGGGGACTTGTTCAAATTAAACCAGCTTCAATTAAGACAACAAGTTATAACTAAAATGAAATGCCATTTCAAAAGTGCCTGCGCAAACAAACTCATCTCTCTATCATCCTTTTGTGAAACAGGCTAGGACTCTTTCAATTGTGAAAATAAGAATCACAATGGCCAAAATTGTGAAACAAACAGTGAAAGAAAATCTTAAAATACAGTTTTTTAAACTAAAATATCTCATATTTTGAAAACTGGCAAGAAACTGGCTATTTACATATGATCATTTACATGCAAAAAGGGCCCTTAGGTAAAAAAAACTTGAGAATTTAATATTTTGTTATATTTTTGAAGCACCAACATTTGGTTATGCCAAAATACTGATAAAAGTGAAATCAACCCAATAGCTGTGGAGAAATTGTCAAAAACACAAAGCCATGTTTTCAAAACAGACTATATTTGTTTTCTTCATTTGCTGTTTTCTACATTATGATGGAATTGTTCTAAGTGCCCTTTTTGCTTATGGTACATCACATATAGTTGATAACGTCTCGATATAAGTGAAATATTCTTGACTGGGACGTTAAACTCCATTACTCACTCACTCACATATAGTTGATGCTATCTTTATTGGTAAGGGCCATCAAGTTCAAAATTAAATCTTAGATGAGCTAAAAAATTGGCTACTCCAAGTGTTGGAATTATTATAATGCAGTAATGTTGGACAAACAAAATCACCATACCCTGATTTCTTTTAATCGTATTTTCCATTTTCCTATTGACATAGAACTCTTCTCCTTGTTAAATTCAGACAGCTGTTTGTACTGACTAACCTGAAACAATGACATACAAAAAATTACCTTCATATCCAAACTGACAACATTTAATAAATGAAGCTATATTAGTTGAAGAGTGAGTATGGGTGGGTGGGTGTCTTAATAAGTGGGTGAATGAGCATAAGTAAGTGAGTAGGCGAGTGAATGAATTGGTGAGTGAGTGAGGGAGTTACTGAGTGAGTGAGTGCTGGTGAATGTGTGTGTGTGAGTGAGTGGTTGTGGGTGGGTGAATGAATAATTGGGTGAGTGTATGTGTGTGAAAAAGTGGGTAAGTGTGTGACTAAGTGAGTGATTGTGGGTGGGTGAATGATGAGTGAGTGGACAAGTGAATAAGTGAGTGTGACTAAGTGGGTGAGTAAATGTTATATTCCAGGTCAGGTACATGCATTACTTTACTTACATTGAACCATCACCAGCTACAGCTGGTAGGTTCCAGATATTTGATATCTTACATATACATGTACATCAAATTTTTGCAATTATGGCAAAATCAGCAGTAGGTTTCTATTCACACTTGTCTACTTTGACATTTCAATTAAAATACCCTAGAACATATATAATTACACATGTTATATCATGTGTACATGTCTTTCTTGCTCACTAGGTAGTAATTGTGTGATTTCAGTCTTATTTTACAAATAAAATACTAGACATGAAAATTATAGTGGCCATTGTTTTATCAAGTACTCTAAATTAAGAAACTCCTTTTGGCAAGATATTAAAAACTGACATGATATAAGAGAAACAATCTTAATTAAATGGAAAACACCCTTAATCTACTCTACTCCACTTGCATTTAAACCCCCGATATAAACTTTGCTCTGTTAAACTAAAGGCAATGCCTTAATTCATAATATATTTATATGAATAAGCAGTGTTCAGGGTTTTTCAGATGGGACAAATTCCAAATTTTCTCCTAAAAACACCACAACATCAATATTTTTGCATTCATGTAATGTTAAATATGGCCCACTATGCCATGGCCTTAACAAGAGGCCCATGGGCCTTATACGCTCACCTGATAACTAATGGCTAGCCGATAAATTTAAAGTAAACGTAAATACTAAACACCAATGACTTTTTTCTTTACATCAAAATGATCATAGTATCAATACCTACAACATTCTAATATACATGCCTATGCAAAAAGTTAATAGTTTTCGAGATAATTAACCATTTCGGTACTGTTTCACATCTGTGACCTTGACCTTTGAACCCATGACCTTTTTCTATACATCAAAACGATTGTTGTATCAATACCTACAACATTCTAATATAAATGCCTATACAAAAAGTTTAAGTTTTCAAGATAATTAACCATTTCGGTACTGTTTCGCATCTGTGACCTTGACCTTTGAACCCATGACCTTTTTCTTTTTTGACCTATGATCGTTGTATCAATATCTACAACATTCTAATATAAATGCCTATACAAAAAGTTTATAGTTTTCAAGATAATTAACCATTTCTGTATTGTTTCGCATCTGTGACCTTGACCTTTACACCCATGACCTTTTTCTATACATCAAAATGATCGTTGTATCAACACCTACAACATTCTAATATACATGCCTATACAAAAAGTTTATAGTTTTCAAGATAAGTAACCATTTCAGTATTGATTTGCATCTGTGACCTTGACCTTTGAACCCATGACCTTTTCCTATACATCAAAATGATCGTCGTATCAATACCTACAACATTCTAATATACATGCCTATACAAAAAGTTTATAGTTTTCGAAATAATTAACCATTTCAGTGTTGTTTCGCATCTGTGACCTTGACCTTTGAACCCATGACCTTTTTCTATACATCAAAATGATCGTTGTATCAATACCTACAACATTCTAATATACATGCCAATACAAAAAGTTTATAGTTTTCGAGATAACCATTTCGGTGTTGTTTCGCATCTCTGACCTTGACCTTTGAACCCATGACCTTTTTCTATACATCAAAATGATTGTTGTATCAATACTTACAACATTCTAATATAAATGCCTATACAAAAAGTTTATAGTTTTCGAGATAATTTACCATTTCGGTACTGTTTCGCATCTGTGACCTTGACCTTTGAACCCATGACCTTTTTCTATACATCAAAATGATCGTTGTATCAATATCTACAACATTCTAATATACATGCCTATACAAAAAGTTTATAGTTTTCGAGATAATTTACCATTTCAGTATTGATTCGCATCAGTGACCTTGACCTTTGAACCCATGACCTTTTTCTATACATCAAAATGATCGTCGTATCAATACCTACAACATTCTAATATACATGCCTATACAAAAAGTTTATAGTTTTCGAGATAATTAACCATTTCGGTGTTGTTTCGCATCTGTGACCTTGACCTTTGAACCCATGACCTTTTTCTATACATCAAAATGATCGTTGTATCAATATCTACAACATTCTAATATACATGCCTATACAAAAAGTTTATAGTTTTCGAGATAATTTACCATTTCAGTATTGATTCGCATCAGTGACCTTGACCTTTGAACCCATGACCTTTTTCTATACATCAAAATGATCGTCGTATCAATACCTACAACATTCTAATATACATGCCTATACAAAAAGTTGATAGTTTTCGAGATAATTAACCATTTCGGTGTTGTTTCGCATCTGTGACCTTGACCTTTGAACCCATGACCTTTTTCTATACATCAAAATGATCGTTGTATCAATATCTACAACATTCTAATATACATGCCTATACAAAAAGTTTATAGTTTTCGAGATAATTTACCATTTCAGTATTGATTCGCATCAGTGACCTTGACCTTTGAACCCATGACCTTTTTCTATACATCAAAATGATCGTCGTATCAATACCTACAACATTCTAATATACATGCCTATACAAAAAGTTTATAGTTTTCGAGATAATTAACCATTTCGGTGTTGTTTCGCATCTGTGACCTTGACCTTTGAACCCATGACCTTTTTCTATACATCAAAATGATCGTTGTATCAATACCTACAACATTCTAATATACATGCCAATACAAAAAGTTTATAGTTTTCGAGATAATTAACCATTTCAGTATTGTTTCGCATCTGTGACCTTGACCTTTGAACCCATGACCTTTTTCTATACATCAAAATGATCGTTGTATCAATACCTACAACATTCTTATATACATGACTATACAAAAAGTTTATAGTTTTCGAGATAATAATTATAATCAGAGGTATAAAAAAATAGGTCACGACCTTCACAATTGACCTTGACCTCATTTTGAAGATACTAACAAGAAGATGTCAAAACTGAAAACCCCATGTCATTATCTGGTCAAGTAGTCAAGTTATAACAATTTGAAGCGATTTTACGATTTTTTCAAAATCAAACGCAAAAACGCGTAACCCATTTTTCGACCGAATTTCACAAAATGAACAAACTATAGGCTTAAGACCCTAGAGAAGCCAAATATCACAACAGATTTTTTCTCCAAACAATACTTTCGGAGAAGAAGATTTTTTAAGATTTTTGCACCCCTAGGTCATCTTGACCTAGTTATGGTAGCCATGGCAACGCCATGAACAAATCTGAATTGCACCGACCCAGACATGCTTCTGACCAAGTCTCGTTGAAATTTGCCAAGTACTTTCAGAGGAGAAGTCGAAAATGTGTGTTAACGACGCACGCACGCACGCACACACGCACCCATGCACATACACACGCTGCACCATACCATAAGCTCACATGACCTTTGGTCAGGTGAGCTAAAAATGGGGTCATTTGGCAAAAAAGGAATCAACGGCCTGATGACCCCTTTTCTAGAATGAACACTGAATAAGTATACTAAGTAAACATACATACCAAAACCTCTAAATCTACTACATCTTGTAAACCTCTAGCTGCTATATTCTTCTTCAGTAAGTCTATATCCTTCAATCTATCTTCAAGGTCAAGGTCGACAGTAAGAAAGGGAGAGAATGCCTCTGACTTTCCACTGACAAATAAAGCTGAAGAAGGCTTATATTCCACATCGCCATGGCAACCTCTTGATGTTCTATTAGTGTTAGTACAGGGCGACAGAACATTATTTGCCGACTGAGCTGAAGCTTTTAAAAAATGGTAGTATCTTTTTTGGCAATATGTCCTAGCAATCATTCCTTTTAAATGATGAAAGTTTCGGAAAACAAGTCTACAATTATGCATCCTGAATTACCATGTACTGTGCTGAAACAAAAGATAAATGTCATGATTAAATTACTGCAAACACATTTAATTTTGGGTGCATTTATTTTCAAGGTAAATGAAATTAATTCATGTAATATAATAAGCATAATTTAATTTCCACTCTGTATTCATTTTCATGGGAAACAAACAACCACGAAATAAGCCAAAATTAGTACACCATGAAAATTAATACATTTACAGTACTAATACAGGGAACTGTGAAATAATTAACTTTCTTGGTTCTCAAAAACATTTTCTTTGTGTTGGGTTGGTTAATTCATTCTTAGCGGTTATTTTTAAGGTAACATTGTAATATACAGTATTTGCTGACATTTAAATTGGTGGAGTGGGTGACTGTGAAAACAATGAAAAATTGGATCACCACGAAAATAAATGATTTCGAAGTATTTATGGGATAGTAATGTTTAACATCTTTTCTCATTTTTTTTTTTTGGTGGTGGGGGGGGGGGGGGGTCGGGAGAGGAGAGGAGAGGGGAGGAGAGGGGATATTTGTATTTGTTTTACTCATCATCTATATTTGTATATTCTGAACGTTTTATGACATACATAAATATCATTAATCTATAACAGATTTTCATATATTACCGCAAGTTACAAATTCCAAAATTTTCAATTTTTTAAAAACTTTTACACGATATATATTTGACACGATATAATCACTGATTTGTTTAAGCTTGACACAATGTCAGTTCATACGTACAGATCATTAGATGTAGTAAATCTTTAGGCATGCCATTTGCATACAAGACCTAAAAACCTAGGCTCTGTTTCAAGGTAGACAATTGCAAAAGTTAGAACTATCTCCGCGTTTTCCACCAGTGTAAAATACAGTTCTGTGTATGATGTATCTCAATTTTGTTTTCATTGGTAGGATTGGTTGATTATTCAGTGCAAGACATAGATATCTCAAACTTGTTCTGGAGAGGAAAATATTCATCCTTGTTTGAGATATCTGCCTTACACAGATGCAGGTGTAAGATTCTATTATTGTTTATGACTTCCATAATCAATATCAACCGAAATATTATAATTCATATTTCATATTGATAATAACAAGTTTTTACTTGTAAATGACATGACAATTGGACACAACTGTGGTAATTATTTTATTTTAGTGAAGTATATATTTTCCTAAGCATTAAGTTGTTTTTTTTTCGGACATGTTAAGTTTAAAAGTTTATACATGTACCTGTGTATATATGAGCATGTGAATGGAATACTAATAATATTTGTAAAATGTGTTAAAAAATGAAAAAAAAAAAACCAACTGTGGTAATTATATTCCAAGTGTCATGTGTGGGGGCTAGATTCGACAGCTGGTCAATTTGCTTTATTGGCACCATTTCTGTGTCCCTCTAGTATTCAGACTTCGAAGGATCATATTTCAGAACAGGTTTGACAGCTGATTATTTATCTATCCTGTTATCTACCATTGACATTTAATTCTAATAATTATTATGTGTCACTACTGTTACAAAAATCGTTAATAGCTCTGAAGTAAATGTGTCCTCAATAAATTAATTTTAACGTGTTATAAGATTTTCTAATTTGTCTCAACAAAAAAGTAATCTTGCTATTTTAAAGAAGAAAATCATATGTAGTAAAATTGATTTATTTGGTTTTATTATAAAGGAAAATCAAATTATTTCGGACACATTTTCTTCACATCAATATCAGATAAGATAAAATAACAAAATAAATAATGATAATAATAAAAGTCATCATAAATTTTACCTGACCCCAGGTGCCTGTGTACAAAGTTGACGCCAGGGTGGTACCTGTAAGTTATGATTTAGAGTACTAGTAGTTGAATCGTGAAAAGGAAGGGATATGTGTGGCGACTGGGCCTGACAGGAGCAGATTAGCTAATCGCTCGTCCTGTCAGTTTTTGGAAAGGTCAAATGGTTTTCCCGGGAACTTCTACCAAAATCACCCATTTACCCAGTTATTAGAATTTGGAAAAATGTGAAACAGGGGTTTCCTGCACTTTAATTATATTTCACCTGTGATAACTGTTTGATTTTGTTGCTAAATGTGCTGGACTTTAATAAATGCGCTTGGCATGTTGTTGATCATGGGCGCAGACATATTGTATAAACGTACCTTACCGTACGGTACCCTCCACATAGATACAAAAACGTACCCTTGTCAAAACGTGCTTTGACAATCTTCTACTCATGTCGTTTCTCATTTGGTTGAGGCTTCATAAAACTATAAACATTAATGTATCAAATAATTAAGCCATTTTAAAAATCAAAATAAAACTGCCAATGAATGATAATCCTAGTCACGTCAAAAGGGGTCAGTTTAAAGAGTACCTGTAACGAAAAAAGGGAGATATCAGCGAGTTTGTAATACACATCCCGTTAATCAAAATCAAAAAGCTCGGTTTTGGGGACCCCGTGCAGTGATTATGCTTTATGTAACTCGGGTTTATTTGAATCCATTGCAAACTTAGCGTCTCAGAATTTTGTGAACTTTTGTCAGATATACATTCACCGATCATACTTTGAATTTTAACATGTTCTTTGATAATGCTAGGCCTGATAAGAAGGCATTAAAACCAAGAAAATGGTTACCTACAAAATCTGATTCATTTGTTGAATCTATCAGTAACGAGGATGTAAATAGTTTGTGTGATATTTTAGAATAGGATAATAATGATGATGTACATAAGAAACAAAAAATTGAACTGTAAATATGTTTACTCAATCTGCTGCATCTGCTTTTGGTTATAAACGATGTAATATGAAAACAAATTCGAATAATAAACCCTCAGGTTTGGAAATGAATGTAACGAAAAAAAAGAAACTATTTCATAAAGCAAAAAGTAATTACAGCAAATTAAAAACTGAATTAACCAAAAATAATATAAAAGCTGCAAGTAAATCATATAGAAAAACAATATCAAAGCATTTTGCTACATATCGGAAACAGACTAGAGAACGGTTGAAAAATTTAAGATCTTCGAAGAGTATTGGAAAATTGTAAATAGAAATAATTCGAAAAGAGATCATTCGGTAAATATAAATGTTCAAACCTTTTTCGATTTTTACAAGAATCTTAATGAGCAAAATGATGATAAATTAACTGTCCCTAATTTAGATGATTATATGGCTTAACCGGAGAATATAGAAATAAATCAACCAATAACGGAAAGTGAAATATCTGAAGTTATCAGTAACTTGAAAAACGACAAAGCCTTTGCAGAAGATGGAGTAATTAATGAATATTTTAAGTGTTCGGCACATATTATGATGCCTATATACATAAAACTTTTTAATTTAATATTTGATTCTGGTGTAATTCCACCTGCTTGGTTAGTTGGTGTCATTAAGCCTATTTTTAAAAACAAGGGCGATATAAATAATCCGGATAACTACGGGGCTATAACTATATTCTGAGTTGTTTTGGGAAATTTTTTACGGCAATTCTGAATAAACGTTTAACTTCGTTTGCAGATAAAACTAATTTGATATCGATGGCTCTAGCGGGTTTTAGGAAAGAGTATTCTACAACTGACAATATTTTCATTTTACATTGCTTAATTGAATTATATTTTGACAAAAGGAAAAAACTATTTTGCACATTTGTAGACTTTCGCAAAGCTTTTGACTCTGTTTTGAGGGGTGGACTGTGGATATATAATCAATGGAAAATGTTTTAATGTTATTAGAAATATGTATGATTCTATAAAATCCTGTATTATGAATGAAGATCTAAAATCAGATTATTTCATCTGCAATATTGGGGTTAGACAAGGTGAAAACTTATCACCATTTTTATTTTCAATATTTTTGAATGACTTAGAAGATTGTTTTCATGAGAATGGGTTTGTAGGATTACAAACTTTATCTACTGAATTGTTTGAACAATTTGATATTTATTGGTTTTTTTGTTTTTTTGTATTGCTGTATGCAGACGATGCAATAATTTTTGCAGAAACTGCCGAAACAATGCAATTAGCTTTAGATACATTTTCTGATTATTGCTTGACTTGGAAACTGGAAGTTAACTCAGATAAAACGAAAGTTATGGTTTCCTCTAAAAAGAAGGTAGTTTTACGAAATGTAGAAAGCGTTTACTAGATCAAGCATCTAAAGCTATGTTTTGCGTATTCAAAAAGATTAATAATTTGAATTTATCAATAGAATGTCAATTAAAACTCTTTGATCACATGGTTGAACCAATTCTGAATTTACTTACAGCTCTGAAGTTTGGGGACTTGAAAATTTAAATTTATTGGAAACGCTTCACCTTAAACTTTGTAAACGAATATTGAATTTACGTAAATTAACACCAAGTTATATGGTATATGGCGAGTTGGGCAGACTCCCAATAAGTATAAAAATTTATAAGAGAATTGTCTCATTTTGGTACAAAGTGGTCAACTACGAAAACAAACTAACTTTTCTAATTACTGCTTTATGTGTGTGATATTAAAACAGTCCCATGGATAGCAAAAATAAGAAACATTTTAGATTCTTTGGGAATGAGTAACGTTTGGTTTTAACAAGAAGACGGAGTTAATAAAAATTGGTTATTTATTTAAGACCAATTTATTCAAAAATGGGAGGGGGATATATCAGGTTCGTCAAAGGGGATAATGTATAGAATAATAAAAACTAATTTTGAATTTGAAAATTATCTGGACATTCTGTCGCCGAAATTTAGAATAGAATTGACAAAATTTAGAACTTCAAATCATAATCTTCCCATTGAGAATCTGATCGTTGGCATAATATTCAAAGGCACGAAAGATACTGTACTTTTTGTAAAACTGAACTGGGGGACGAATTTCATTCTTGTTTGTTTGTGAACATTTTAAGACTTTGCGAAAGCAGTTGATACATGCAAGTTTTTACAATAAACTAAACATACTTAAGTTAGCTAAACTTTTAAATTCTACAATCCAAACAGTTGTGATCAACTTATGTAAATTTATAAAAAATGGATTTAAGGAGGTTAAATAGTTATTTATAATGGCAATTTATTTCTGTTAAAATACTTGTGACCTAGTTTGCAAATATTTATAGTTATTTATATAATCATATTGAGTAATTTGTATATACATTTGTATTTAGATCTATGGTTACCACTTTGCTTGTTTATAAAAATGTAATGCAATTATGTTATATTGATGTAAATAATTTTTATGTTGTATTGTATAAGGCATGCGCATTCTTGTATATATATATTACCTCATGTACCACCTCCTGTGGGCTTGAGTGAATAAAGTAAATTGAATTGCTGCTTCCTTAGGCAGTTAATCCGTTGATCCTCCTATTTATGAATTTATTGTCAGAAGAACTGTTGGTCAGAGATTCAATTGACCTGTTAAATTATCAGTTAAATTGTAAACTTATTTATGAAATTATTTATGAAATTACAACTCAGATTTGTCATTTTTAATTTGTCATTGTTACTGTATACTGAATATTTATTTATTTATTGTTATTACATATAAAACCATTTATTTTGATTTTGAGTGTAAGTATAAACACTTATTTTCAAGTTAATTGTTAATCCCCTGGAATCTGAAATATCAGGTGTTAATGGACTCCATCTCAAGGTTTGGTTCTTATTGGGGATGAACAGACATAGAGGAAATCTGTCATTGCACTTCCATTGTCCATGAGCTTCATCCTCAACCCCAATTACAATATCATACTTTGAAATTTGATATATAGAATCAGCATGCACATTTTTTCTGGAAAATAGGACTACAGATTTATTATTTACAATTTTACATATACTATTTAACATTGGTCAACAAATGTAAGATAGGTAACAAAAGTGAATAGTATGTTGTTGAAATTACATTTAAAATATTGCCAATTTTTTAACCTTAGAAATTCCAGTTTCCACTTTCCCCCTAGGAGTTGGATTATCCCGAGACCAATTCGAATAAAAAAAATCAGGATTCCTTTCATCTCCAATAAGAATACATGATCATACATGTTGTTTTATGATTATATTTCAATGCCCAAGAAATAAACATCAGAAACTTTAACATTTTTAAACAGAATGTCGAAAGGTCCTACTTCAAAAAGCCCATTGGGTGGGGATGATTATGGAACCTGAAAAACTACACTGAATTCATTAAAGTAATTATTCCCAATAAGAATGGACAGGTACCATTTCACCCACACAGGGGACATTAGGAAAGTCTTTAAACTTAATACTTGTACATAAGGCAAATGAATGTGCATGTAAATATTTTTTCTGCATAACAAAATATTTTGTTTAAATAATATTACAGCATGAGGTAACAATGAAAAATCAAATGACAATTTATTTCATAAATAAGAGGATAAATGGCCTAAGAAAGAAGCAATCATGTTGTCAATTTTTTATTGGCAATTCAAATATATGATTATAAAGTAAAAACCAAAATGGCGATTTAGACACGATTTTACAAACCAATTACGTTAAAACAGCTTTAACGAAACCATATTCCGGGGTTCCTTTGCGCTAGAAAATGATATTTTAGGTATGAAAAACTACAAAAAACAAATAATATTTGAAATCAATCCTCACGGCCTATTTTCAACTTTGATAGTTTTTGATAAAATATTTTTATATTATCCCCAGTTAAATAACACGTGTTAATATCCAGTACATACAAATGTACGTGCCCGTAAGAAAAATATGAACGACAGCGGCGTAGCCAAGATTTGTGAATTTGTAAGCAAGGGGTCTGGGGGCGGCAGACCCCCCCCCCTGCAGCTGAGCAGAATTTGAATGTCAGAGGATGAATTTGGCCCTCTCCCGGCATTTGATCCCCACATTTAGCTATTGAGCTAGTTATATAAAATATGCATGGAAACAAGGATATCAGATAGCAAAGAATCACACCCAGCTTTGATACTTTTCTCTTTTTCTTTTCTTTCTTTCTTTTTTTTTCCTTTTAAACAATTTTTTTATTATTTTTTTTACTTTTTTTTTGGTTTTGTTTTCTGGGAAATGCCTTCAAGACACTTGTTTTTTTTTTTTTTTTTTTTTTTTCTGTGTTTTGTCTTTTTTTTTTTTTTTTTTTACTTTTTCTGAGTTTTTCTGAGAACTGTCGTTAAGACGTTATGGCACAAAGCTATATACAACAATACAATTTCAAATATAAGACATAGGCCTGAACAGCGACCGGTCAATGTGGAAAATACTCCAAAACTGTAACCTCCGTCCGGTTTAATAAGGGAACAGAAGATGGATTTTGTGGTTACCATCTGATGCAAAAGTATCGATGGCTTGGTCAAAATCAAGTTCGATTTTTGGATGCACATGCATCAGTGACAAGCCATTCAACCTGTCCTCTACCATTGTTGATCGAAGGTAGGTCTTTACACGTTTCAGGGCACTGACAAAATTGTGGACAACAAATACAGCAACGCATCGTTGATGAGTGTAATGCTGCTAATTGCTTCAGCATTATAGCAGACGAAACTACTGATGTTTCAACCACTGAGCAAGTCGCGTTATGCCTTCGTTATGTAGATACTGATACCGAAGAACATTGTTTATAAATGTATAAGATTCAACGACTTTTATTGTGCGATGAATTTC
The DNA here is from genome assembly GCA_021292105.1 of Anadara kagoshimensis. Lineage (NCBI taxonomy): Eukaryota > Metazoa > Mollusca > Bivalvia > Arcoida > Arcidae > Anadara > Anadara kagoshimensis. The sequence goes on along the minus strand of CM037859.1, from coordinate 47,386,539 downwards.
ATTGTTGATCATGTACTGCAGGATAAAAAACAAACATTTCCTTTTCATTAAAATAAACAAAAGTAAACTTAAATGTTGCTTTGGGAGGGTTATTTAAAAAATCGAACGTGGAACAATTTTAAGGGTAACACCACTAAAGATAGCTAGCCTACAATAATATATCTTCGACTCTTGTCAGAGCTACAAAGCGATAATTACCCATAATGGAGCAGTGTTACGCCACATAGCGGTGTTGCCGCATAAACGTGTTCCAACAGCCCTTTTTTTATTTCACATATTACCGACGTGTTTTATACTTTAGTGGGAAAGTAGGATTAAAATGATTATTTTAATATTTAGAACAGATTACAAAAGATAATCAACAACTAAAAAAAAATTGTCAAAATTATTTGTAAGCACGTGCTTACAGTGCTAATAAGCAGCTACGCCAGTGAACGAGGTAGACATTGCTCATAATCACGGGTTATATAGATACGAAGTTTACCTTCGGATAATATCACAATTTATACACCATTATTAAATTTCAGACTTGGCAAGAGGCTTTGAGGATTCATTTCAAATATCTTTTCAAGTTTTGTAATTTTAGTTTTTTTATATTTAAAATTCCTCAAGAATTCCTATGACCTCATTAGGACCGTGTATACAGTAATCGGGTTGTCAAAATGAGGCAAAAATCGCCATTGCGGTTTATATGACTCAAGATTAAAATGATGTATACTTGAATAATCTATCACGGGAACAGGTATATTGCAAACCTAGGCTTACCGGGGCCCCCAAAAAGTTTCAATTCATAGCCGTCATCACAATATTGTCGATAAGTATCCGGTATCTGTAGATAACACAACTTTTATCCAAGTAATATTCCATCATTAGGTAAAAACCAAAACCAAACTATCTAAAACGTTATTACACCTAGTCTTACTACTGATTTGTAACTCCAACGATATAAGTTTAAACCCAGGACCATCAAGTAATCAGACCACTAAATATTTATGCGACACATACATCAGCACATGTGACAACGTAACACGTGAACAACAAAGCTGTTGTATGTGAATCATGCATGTGAAAGCTGGTTTCATATTACCTGCCAAAATATACACAGTGAAACATATGAAAATCTAAATGATAGTATTACTACCTGGGAAGCAGTCCATATTATACAGCAATAATATCGGACCTTTCAAACTTGTCTCATATTAATCTATATAACATCCCTGAAGACCTAAACCTAAGTACATATCGGACTAATAAACATGAACAGTCCAGTTAGATATAAGTATATAAACTCAAGTCACCAATTGAAAAGCGGGTGGAAGATCACCACATAATCGACCCTTTAGAATACTCAATGTTAACTTTCAATCAATCAAATACACGAATAAGCAACACTTGGTTAATAACCTTATTGATTGTACCAATCCAGACATCGTTTTCGGTACCGAGACCTAACTAATTTAAATGCCCACACACGAGATAATGAAATCTTCCCAGATATTTATAAACTTTATAGGAGACAATCAACCACTGAGAGTGGTGGAGTCCATATTGTCATAAATTAGACATAATTAGCGACGAAGTTCCAGAACTGGCACAATCCAGTAATGCTGAAATCATATGGGCTAAAGTAGATTTTTAATCTCCTTGGTTGAGATTGGAAACAAAGAACCCTAAAACCAACTATGTAACTGGTTTGGTCGAATGTGTTTTAATTTTGGTAAAAACTGTGACCACCCTAGGACTGTATAATACTGAAATTTAAAATATTGGACGGAGTCAACTGTTACCAGTGACATTGTTAATTTTTTCATAATTTTATAATAATGTTTACTGTAATTGTGCGCTGTTCGTCACCGTGAATAATTGAGTGCACCGAGTATAGTATTTTGATTGGTTATTAAGTCCAATAATTATTCAAGGTGTGGATTCTTTTTGAATGTGTAGATTCAGCCATAAAAAATTAATTTGTAATTTTCATCTTACAACGGTTTAGGAATATCTTGAGGGTGAGTACACTCAACTATTATGCACTTTGTAGTCATTTATATATTGTTCGTCTACTTTAAAGGAACTTCGTCTACATCACAATAGGTATCAACAGAGGAATTATAATTTAGATTATAAATGCCAAGTTTCTGTAATTATTACTATTGTTTAGACATATACAGTTGTAATAGTTCAGCATTGATCAAACTAAACAATATTCGCTTCAATTGATATAGAACATTATTGTGTGACCTTAGAATATTGATATCACGCCTGGTACACGCAGTTTTAGAAGGTAGATAAATCGTAAAAGACATCAAATATAAATTATCCATTTTTTAAACAACCTCGTATTTCTTTAACAAACTCTGGGCATTAAGCATTAGATTGATCTTTTCTTCATTGATTTGTAAAATTTATTTTAAATTTTGTTCAGCCCTCGTTACAAAAACTGTTTTGACGCGGAGGTCCTAAAATGTCAATTAAAATCATTATATATAAACATTTCAAATATTTCTCAATAATTTCAGATATGTGATTTTCTATAACTAAGTAACATATCAAATTCCAAAAAGGTTAATATATATGAAAAGAACTTTCTCTTCTTGTTGAAGCCTATTTATATTCCCCTTTAAAAGCTCACCGCACTTTGCATGCGTGATTATTTTGACAGTATATGCTGCGTGCATATGAAATTATATTGCGGACTAAATACTGAACTTGCATGATAATACTAATAACACATGGCTATTTTAACATTCATTCTGTGTTCGATAGTGAATTTCCTTTGTAATGATGTTAATGGTTCATGATTTTTGTGTAAATATACCTGTAATCGTGGCCGTAACTACCATTGAGGCAAGTGAGCCTCACCTAGAATTTTGCTGGGGTTTTTCCAGAGTTACATGGCTATTAATGAAAATCTGCAGCCGACGACATTGTTTGAATAAACTGCAAACAAGAAACTCTGCTTGGTCTTTATGTCTAGATCTGGCATAATCTTATAACCCTTAAACATGGCATGTTTCTCTTTTTTTATATAAAATAAAAGGGAAGATTTATATACAGCAAAGCATGTTTATTCATACAAGTGACAGAACGTAATATCAAATTTGATAGACGGTTTTGGTATCTCTTTGAAGTTTTTATCACAACTAGAAGAATGTATCCAGTACAACTGGCGATTCTAACGTACTAATAGTTTTTTTATTACACTTGGAGGCTGAGTTTTATCTACTAAATCTGTTTTTCATGTTTAACTTTTTTCTCTTTTATGCGTAACGTCTATGGTGTTGGGACTATTAAATGCGTCATTTTCAAATTTCCAGTTACAATGCGTTACAATTTTGATATCAAAATACATGAATTCAACACATAATTTAGCCTTTAGAAAGCCAGGAACATACAGGAATTAAGCTTAATATTAAACAATTTTCCGAGGGATGCCAAGGCAACAAATACGCTTCTGGTGTGTATATGCGCCTTTTTCGACGCATCATATGTGTGCCTCATATACACCAAGACCGTAGTTACGGTCATGGTAATTACCGTAAATGACGGTCTTGGTAATTACCGTAAATGATCTAAAAGTTCGTACATTTTGTAATGATGCGTACATCTGCTGTTGCTACTTGTATATATAGGTGAAATGTGTTACTAGTAGTAATACATGCATAATTTATTTAACTAAACTCTGCTCTATACCACTATCCCGTCTAAGACAGTTACAAGAAGAATGCATATCTAAAACTACTATAGATTCTAATACACTAGAATATAAGCTTACTGCTATCATCATGGATATCGCTTTTAACAGATTATTTAAACCTGTTCGGGAAAACGATATTGATAACGATGGTCAACGCCATTATCTTAAGTTACACTACGCTAACAAAGGCATAGATGCTATACACATTTCCAATATTCTTCAAAATAAACAAGTCCAATCTAAAATTCCTGCTCATTTCAAAATTAATTCTCCACCTCTAGTTTCCTACTCCTACAATTAACCTATTGCATCCAAACTATTTAATTATCAACAAACATTGCAGTGTTTAAACTTTCATAATTTTACTCCACATACCTGCTCTTGCTCGTCTTCTCCCTATATTTATGGACCGACTGGACATGTAATAACTGGTGATCTCAATATAATCGAGAACACCAAATTAAGATTTTTACTTTCAAAAGGTCCTAAATATAGAGAAGCTCAACCTTTTACTTGGGGACAGAATTTCAGACTTGTCATGGATTCCGTTGAAGAGTACGTCAGACGTTGGGCTAAATTAGAAGATGTTGAGCTTGATACCTTATCCGACTGGATAAAGGTTGTGAGATCTTTCGTTAAAACTAGGATTGCCAAACTTAAAGGGTCTATGAGTACTAAACCGTCTTCAGTACTCAAGGATCCAGAAATCAAGGCAATTCTAACAGACATGCACATCAAATATGTTGTTGTCCCAGCTAATAATGCTTCCAACAACATTATTCTCGTTTGTAAGAGATTCTACCTTGTATGTCTTATTAAGGAGCTTGGTTTAGATAGTATATCAAATAACCCTGCATATACTAGAACTAATTTTACCAAAGATGAAGTTCTTTCCAACCATAGGGGAGTTCTCGAGTCTTTCGGTATCAATCTTAAAGAGGAAGATCTTGATCTTCCTTACTTGCATTGGATTCCTAAACTCCATAAAAATCCATACAAGGAAAGATATATAGCAGGCTCATCTAAATGTACTACTAAATCATTATCGGTAACTCTAACACAAATTTTGACAATCGTCAAAGATGGTCTTCAGTCTTATTCAGAAAAAGTATATTCTACATCAGGAATCAACCAAATGTGTTATTCTTAAAAATTCTAAAGAATTACTTGAACATCTGGCTTCTAATACTTTATCTCATGTAAAAAGTATAAAAACATCTGATTTTTCTACACTATACACCACAATCCCTCATTCTAAATTGAAAGAACGTCTTAAAGAAATTATTCACTTGTCTTTCTTCTACAAAAACGGTAAGCCAAGATACAAATATCTGGTGCTGAACAGGGATTCTGATTATTTTGTCAAGCACCATACGGATTCCAAACAAAAATATACTGAAGATACCATCAACAAAATGTTGGAGTTTTTGATAGATAACATATTTGTTGTGTTTGGTAATATAGTTTTTCAGCAAACAATCGGTATACCAATGGGTACAAACTGTGCACCATTGCTTGCTGATTTGTTTCTTTATTCTTACGAAGCAGAATTTATGCAGAACCTTGTTAAATCTGGAGAGAAAACTGTCGCCATATCATTCAATTTAACATACAGATATATAGATGACGTTCTGTCTCTTAACAATCCTTAATTTGGAGACTATGTAAATGTCATCTATCCTAGTGAGCTTGAAATAAAAGACACAACTGATTCCTCAAATTCTGCTTCATATTTAGACTTATACCTGAATTATGACGCACAGGAAAGGCTACATTTGAAACTTTATGACAAACGTGATGACTTCAATTTTTCTATTGTCAACTTTCCTTTTTTATGCAGCAATATACCTGCTTCTCCTGCTTATGGTGTATTTGTTTCCCAATTAATACGCTATGGTAGAGCTTGTTCCCACTACGGGGAATTTGTACAACGAAGTAGGCTGCTTGCAAATAAATTGTTGACTCGGGGATATTGCAAGCCTAGGCTTATCAAGGCCCTCAAAAAGTTTTATGGCCGTCATCACAGTATTGTTGATAAGTTTGATGTCTCTGTGTCCAGGATTGCCTTGGATATATTTGACGTCTCATAGTTCCATGTTCCTTTCACACAATTTTGATTACACACGTGGCGGGTGTAGCTAGCTAAACAGGAGGTGCTTACCCTTCCGGAGCACCCGGCCTCACTTCCCTGGTGGAAGTTCACGCGTCTAACCTAACTTGTCAGTTCCAAAGTTTTTACTTTGCTTCTGGATTGTGATTCGGAAATGGATTAGTATGTTTGTTTTCGATTTTCTTTATACTCAAATAGAATTTGTTCAATGCATTGCAGTCATTGGTAATGGTCATTGGAGTATATAACTACTGATTAGGAAGATTTTTTCTAGTTTTTTTAAAGTGATTTTGTGTTTCCTAGAACTGTTGGTTTATAAACTGGTAGAGTTCAAACTGCCGATGGACTGTGCAGGTATTATAGGCGTCATCGATGGACTTGGTCTGTGTGGAACCTGTTAAGCCACCAATGGACTGGATTTGGTATCTGTTCTCAAGAAATGTTTGTGTTAGGAATATGTGGTGTTGTGCTTTGCACAATTACAATGTAATAAAGGTTTTATGTGAAAATGAAGTCGTAAAACGTAAAAATTGTTGAACTTTCACACAGATATACAACGAAATTGCATCGGGTTTGTCCCGATAGGATGTTGAAAGGAACTATAGATGTGACTGAAACCTATTATACAATAAACGACTAGATGTCCGGGTGTCGGTCTCTCTGGTTCGTTTAATAAAATATCCTTTCAATAAATCGTCTCTGACTATTTAGATATATGTGTGAAGATAATGTCAAAATAATTAGAGACGATTTATAATGAAAGGATATTTTATGAAAATATGTCTTTTGAGGGCCAAAAAGTTATATCAATTAGTGAAAAAGGGGGAAGGGGTGAGTACTACTCCTAAGGACCTTTCACTCTCATACATCATAGTCTTGTCGATATACATAATAGACTAGGTAAATTTCACACTGTTGAACAGTGTATACTCTCTATTAAAAAGATGTATGGGTAAAGAAGGACTTAAAGAAAAATTATCACATATTGCCAGTGAGGGGAAATGTTTCCAAAATAAAGCGGCCCCTATCGTTTTGCCTAAAAGGTACCCACCCCATAGGTGAGACAGTAGTAAAGTCTTATGTACCTATATCATAGGCGTAGGAGCAGCCCCCCCCCCCCCCCCCCCCCCCAATGTCAAAGAAGGGGGGGGCAGGCCCCCGCAATATAGTGTGAAATTTTGTATCATAGTTTATGTTTATAGTGTAAAAGCTAAAAAACAGAAAGAAAAAGACCAGGAGCTTTAACAGGAAATGTCCATCTTGTAACCAATCAATTATCAATTTCATCATTATACTTGTAAAAGGGCGTCTTGAACGGCTCACAGCATCTCAAATGGCAGGGGCGGACCATGATTTTTTTTGAAAGGGTGGATTGTGAATTATATCAATGCTAGGTGCGAGCGCCGAATGCGCGAACTTCCAGAGACGAGGGGTTAGAAATACAGATATGGGTTGTTATATTACCATATGGGGGTCACATCAGTCAATAGCTCTCCCTCCCTCTCTTTTTCTTTTTAAATTTTTCAAAGGGGGGGGGTTGCGCCTTAAAACCTAACTTAGGTCTACAATAACACAATGCTTCTTCATTGTCACAAACCTTAACTGATAGGATTGATATAAAATCTTTGGCAGTAGAGTTTGCTTCACGGAATTTAGTCGGAGTAATTTGATGTGTGATGTTCCAGTTAATTGTGGAGTTCAAATACTAGTCAGTAAAAATAATTTTAATTAGAAAATACAAGACTTTGTACATACAAATTGTATTTGAAAAATTGGATTGAACAGACTAAAAAATAAAATAAAATAAGACAATGTTGATATTCAAAGAACAAGACAAAAACCCCATGGCCAACTTAATGATGTACATCAAAGGTAAATGTAGGTCGGTGTGGTTAATTAGTTTACTTATATGGCACCAAACCTTCTCAATCTCCGTGTAGCCAGAAGTCGTGAGTTGAGTACTGTACGTTTGAAAATTAACCATTGGACTTTATTATGTCATGCAGTTATTTGTACAATTTTGTCTTAATATTTCACTGCTTTTCAGTCTCTCACTCAGAACGCTGCAAAATTTTCTGGGGTAGCCCCATATCCATCTCCAATGAGAGGGTTGATCATGGAACTTGTGTCATACGGTTACTTTATATAATCTTGCCTTGATATCACAATATTTTAACCTATCAAAACGCCGGACCCCCACCTATGCGAGGGGTTTACATACCTGTCAAGGTCCTTATGGAGTCATGCGTGTGGTGATGCGTCGCCAGGGGGATCCGGGGGCCCCGGAAAATTTTTTGAAATTATTCAAAATCCTGCATTCTCTTGCATTTAAGGGCATTAAATTATCTTATAATTTAATCAACTATCAATCAACTATACCCGCCCACATGGGGTTTAAAATTATTTATTTTGCAAATATTACATGGTCCTTTGTATTGTTTGAAAAGTTTAACCTCACCTATCTTTAATTAAAATATTTCACGAGGCAATCCCAATGTGCTACGATGATTAGGGATAGTTTTAAATGAATTTATATGTATATGAATTGTAGGTGTTTATGTTTAAATATGACACCAAACATACAGTAACAACGGAATTTCCCTACTGAATATTTAAAGATGAAGCTGTGAGGTCAGATCAGGTCAAACTTGTTAAATGCTACTATATCGAGTTTTGCTGTTGTTTTGTCTGTACATTTTTATAAGAATGTTATCAGAAAAGCTGCTAGACATTATTTACTTTTAATTAGTTTTCAGAACCATTCTCGTATATATGGAACAAAGCATGGCGTTACGTGACTGAATGAATGATTGAATCATTGATGTTTATTGTACTCCCATGTCATCTTCTTAGGTTTCTCAATAAGTTGTTTTGAAGGTTCGTATTTGTGACATGGAAAATGCAACACAATTAGACTAAGGGACATTATTAAGCTGCAAAACTGAGCCAATCCTTTCAAAAATAGCAGCTGCAGTCGAACTTCTTGTTGTACACATATCGAGGAAATTGCTCGTTAACATGTTTCTGTTTACGTCGAAAATCTTGACGGTGATATGGTTCATTTTTGTTAGATCAGAATCATTGCTACCATCGGTCGCGAGGCAAAACCGAAAACTTTGCATTATAGAAACAAGCTCATTGTGAAAACTTGAAACAAGTGCTCCATTCAGTATACAAACTGTTTTAGTTCTAGCACACTGGTAGTGTTTTGCAATATCTTGATCCGGAAACATGCTTTTGAACAGTGGACCACACTTGTCTGCAACCGCAATAGGAAGATTATTTTCCACAATAAAGTTTGTCATTAAAACTTCTGCTCGTGATACGTTATTGGTAAGTGGATCACCAACACTGAAAGTTATTTGTGGGCTGTACCTTTAAAGATGAGGCCTTATCAGAATGAGCCTTGCTGCATATATGTCTTTTAACGTCTGCTTCTGCTTGGTGTAAACAACTAATTACATCTTTAGCACAGACAGTGCAATAAAAGTACCCAGATACTTTCCCAGGCTTAATTGGATATTTAGATTACCAGCTGGGATCAAAACTACTTTTATAAACTGCTGCAAGTTTACGAGACTTTTTTCTTAACAGGGGATGAAGTTATATTTTCCGTCATTTCAACTTTTTATCACGTGTCTTCTTTATTATGATCTTGTTCTCACGTAGTTTTCAAAAGTTCTCAAGAATTAGAGGAATATTCATGACCAAGTAAGTAAATTTTGTTTTTATGTAGTTTTCACTACTGTGAGTTACCAGCAGCTGAAATTATCTTTATCATATTAAACATGGTAATTTTAACTGCTGGTAACTAAACTCCTACATCTTATCATTTTAATATAGGGTTTCCGTTTTTCATTTTCCAGATACTTCTATTATGCGTGTGTTTAATAATGCTTAGCGTGTGAGCGTGATTTACCCCCTAAATGCGTGTCACACGCGTTCAGCACCCCGCCCCGTGCCATATGCATGAGGTCGTACCTGCGGCACGACATAGGCATAGCTTTGGTTTGCCCCCCCCCCATATTGAAGACCCTCCTACGCCTATGTATATCACTACATAACATTCCTCCTCTTTAGTCTTCGCACCTTGAAGACGTATCCTAACACATACATAGAAACATTTATTATTAAAATTAAATTTATCAATTTTTATTGGAATCTTCCTGCGGTTGCACTTTAGTGGGTGCCCCCCCCCGCCCCCATTCAAAGGCGGGGTCCCTACGTGGGCGCCGTTTGTAGCGTAAATGCTAGTTACAATTAAATAAGTTAAGAATTTCTTTTTGTTTTTTCATTATGACACTATTTTTGTGTATTGATATTCATTGTTCAGTGGTTTTTTGTGAGGGTATACAAAGCTGTTTCCAATATATATATATATATATATATATATATATATACACCCTCATTCGAAGTGATAATATAACAGGCTATTGTTTATATGGCACAATTTTGTGTTGATATGAGTCGTGATCCAGGTGCCATGTGTCGTATTGAAACTGACCACGAAGATTCTTCTTTCAACGTTGGCAAAGAACGTAAACCTGAAGCTACATTTACCACTTCGGATGCAATGGGCTGTTTCTGCAAAGACTAGACACAACTTTAGAACAGCATAAATCCTCAATGCTTCGAGAATTTGATTCCAAAGTTGCCAACTTAGAGACCGCCATATCTTGCAATTTCAGGTAATGGTGTTTTCGAGACGCTGGATCGCAGCCTGGTCAAATGACAGAACTCCGGGAACTTGTCAAGCAACTACAATACAAACTGTGTACATGGAACAGCAGGAACGACCAACGACGTCCCATCTATTTCGAATTATTAATATTAACATCCAATCGAATTATAATAATAGTAATAAATATGTATTTAGTTTTTCTGTTTTATTTCCTAATTAGAAAAGAAATAATTTATATTCGTATGAACATCGTAAAGTAAAACATAAATAAAATTCCCTTCCGCCTACGCCGGGAATCGTTTCAAGGTCGCCCGTTTGTAAAGCAAACGCTCTACCGTTTTGTCTGAAAGGTACGCCATATTGGAATTTGGTAAATAATTATGCGAAACTAAATGCAAATACGTCTTAGTCTTAAAAGAATGCTATAAATCGGAATTGATCTAAAGATGAGGACATTTGATAGATCCAACCGCGAGGACACGTCTATATCTGGAAAAAAAACCCGACAAATTCTCATCAAATTTACAAACTATTGATTCAAAAGGCGCATAATAAGTCGCGATCAGCCCTTTGTCGAAATAATTGGGAGGAATTGCAAAAACTTAATGAAATTGAGGTGTGACAGTGTACATTTTACTGTTTTAAGTCGTAATGTCATATTTCAAATTAAACGCTATTTTTCTATATATAACATAATTGCATTACATATCACTAAAAATTCTTGCATATTGGATTAATTAAAAGACGTTCAAGTTCTTGAGAACTATTCCTAGAGTCGGAAATATGCAATTCCTTTGTTTCGGACCTTGACTCTACCTGTGCCATTACATACTTACTAAATATTTTATAGTACTTTGTTCCCTTGACGACCGGGTACTTTTGATAGTTTTGTTTGTTTTTATACCATGTTTGATTTAGATATATTTAGGCTTTTTGATAGTTTACGTCACAATTCCGTCACAGAATAAATTAATCAACTTTATTAAAATTTAATTTTTAATTTAATAAATTCAAATTAGGCCTTATTCCCCCATATTACAAATGGTGCGGTGCGGATAACATGGGCAGTTTACCGCAAATTGATGGTTTATCAATCTGCACTACAAAAACCCAAAACAAAACAGGACTATTATAGAATTGTTCGGATCAATGGTGACTAAAATGTAAAGTTATTCTAAAGTCAAGTGTACAATATTTCTTGAAATTTATGTTTAAAGTGCAGATTTTTATTAAAAACCAGGCATTTGAAATTATGTAAAGCTTAAAACGCCTGTTGTTTCGTTGTTGACGTCTGGGGAACTATGGATAATGTTGCTGGTCAGAAACTGTGCAAAATAACACTGTAAACTATTACAGGGCAACGCAGACAAATTATTTTAGTTAAGGAAATACTTTGTACGAGGGAGTATACCTTAGTTTTTTTAAGAAAAAAACTGCAACATTGAATCCCATACCGGCAAATTCTAATGACTTTTAACATTCCACAGTCAGATATGATGTATTTACTAATGGTTGCTTCACACTCAGAGAATTACATCAGTTGATTGGTATATATGTCAGGGAAATTTATATACAGAAAAAGATGAAATATTTTCAATGCCGACTGCAACAAAAAAGAAGAAAGCGTCAAATATAATAACAAGTCATCGATTGCTTACAAGTGCTACAGTTATAGAACAAAAGCGAAAGAAACAAACCGAGAAAAAAATGAAAGCACAAAAGAAAAATTAAATCAAACCAAGAGGAAAATGCAAAAGACGAAACAAAAAATTAAATACCTAGCTATTTAAATAGTTATATTTTCAAATAAAATATATTGCGACATGAATAGTCGGTAAATTGATAGCAATATCGTGTCTTATTTCATTTCTCCCAGTCTGCGGTTGTTGTAGCATAAATAGTCTCCGCTGGAAGCTTTAAAACATCACCTTTTGCAAAAGAGAATTTTTTTTTGTTTTATAATCCTTATATCAATTCTATTGGACTTAGATCACAATGAAAGATGGTAATCGCACGATCTGGTGCTCTCTGTCACGAATTATATCGTCTATCTCGTATGTTGGCTCAACTGGTTTATTCAGTTTATTTACTAAATATAGCAGTTTTGTCTTCGTCATATCCTTCATAAAATTAACGTTTTTGTGACGTAGCCATTGTTGAATTTCTTTTTTTCTTGTGTTAGTTAGCGGACACTTTTCAACCTGAACTGAACGGTAAGACGCATTGTCCATGACTATCACAATTTTACCTTCCGCTATTTTTCAAAATTCTCTCTGTGATAGTCACTAACTGAAGATCCCGCCTTGTACATCAGAAACAAACGCATGTACCACTATTAAGCGTTGTCCTTTAATAAACGGTGTTCGAACAGCCGCCACTTTGCCAACAAGATTTAACAGTGCATTATGATTAAATCCAAGTTTTATCTAAATACATGATATATTTTCCAGTTTCTTTTAATTATCTTATTGTACTTGCATCTTAAATTCACAATATTCACTTTCCCTATTAACAATGTTATAATTACTTGGTATTTTTACCTTCTGAACCCCATTTGTCTGTGAAGTTTTCTCAGAAATTCTCGACTGCCATAAAATTCAATATCCTCCTTTAAAACACACATGTATTCTCTTCAGTGTCGGAAGTTTTTTCTTGATTGTATAGAAATGAATTCAGGGCAAGGTCAAATCATCAAATACAACACGAATTTTTATAAAACGTTAAAGATTTCTCGGTCTCATTAATATCGCTGTTAAATTGGTCATTTTTATTCGACGTATAGTTCTTTCGTTAATTGTAGTGTTTTTCTGGTAAATGCTCTAGCTGGGGTGTCAGAAGGATTTGAGTAGTTTTTCTAGTAAATGGTCTAGCCGGGGTGTCGCAAGGCTTTCAAACTTCATTTTTAAAGAAATTTGCTACTTTTAACACAATTTCTCTAGATTCTTTAGAAAGCTTGTTCCTTTTTATTGATCTCAACCATTATAACTGGAAAAAATGGACAATTTCAGCGCGCATTTCCATAGAAATTTCACGCCGCGGGTAAAATTTTTTACACGTATTCGTTTTCAGTGAACGTACACCGGACATTTGTACTGAATAATATATTTATGTTCTAACTAGTTTCACGCAAAAGAACATAAACATTTATAAAATAAACAACTCATGGCGGGCGGTTTCACTTACTTAAACAGCCCCGCCGTCCACGGCTTTATATTAATTATACCACTATCCCGCATTCTAAATTGAAAGAACGTCTTAAAAAAATTATTCACTTGTCTTTCTTTTACAAAAACGACAAGGCAAGATACAAATATCTGGTGCTGAAGAGAGATTTTGGTTATTTTGTCAAGCACCATACGGATTCCAAAGAAAAATATACTGAAGATACCATCAATAAAATGATGGAGTTCTTGATAGATAACATATTTGTTGTGTTTGGTAATATAGTTTTTCAGCAAACAATCGGTATACCAATGATTACTGTGCACCATTGCTTGCTGATTTGTTTCTTTATTCTTACGAAGCAGAATTTATGCAGAACCTTGTTAAATCTGGAGAGAAGACTCGCCAAATCATTCAGCTCAACATACAGATATATAGGTGGCGTTCTCTCTCTAAACAATCCCAAATTTGGAGACTATGTAAATATGTAAATGACATCTATCCTAGTAAGCTTGATATAAAAGACACGACTGATTCCTCAAGTTCTGCTTCATATTTAGACTTCTACCTGAATTATGACGCACACGAAAGGCAAGGCTACATTTAAAACTTAATGACAAACGTGATGACTTCAATTTTTCTATTGTCAACTTTCCTTTTTTATGCAGCAATATACTTGCTTCTGCTTATGGTGTATTTGTTTCCCAATTAATACGCTATGGTAGAGCTTGTTCCCACTACGGGGACTTTGTACAACGAAGTAAGCTGCTTGCAAATAAATTATTGACTCAGGGATATTGCAAGCCTAGGCTTATCAAGGCCCTCAAAAGTTTTATGGCCGTCATCACAGTATTGTTGATAAGTTTGATGGCTTTGTGTCCAGGATTGCCCTGGATATATTTGACGTCTCATAGTTCCATGTTCCTTTCACACAATTTTGATTACACACGTGGCGGGTGTAGCTAGCTAAACAGGAGGTGCTTACCCTTCCGGAGCACCGGCCTCACTTCCCTGGTGGAAGTTCACGTGTCTAATCTAACTTGTCAGTTCCAAAGTTTTTACTTTGCTTCTGGATTGTGATTCGGACATGGATTAGTATGTTTGTTTTTTATTGATTACTAGTACGAATCAAAAACACATACGCTAAAACGCTAATTTGCACGCGCGGCCCATAGAGGATAGAGATATCCACCATGAGTATCTTCAATGGAATATTTCTATATTACATGACTTGTCATGGGAGAAAAATCGATATCGAGTGAACTCAGGGCAATATTTAAACAAATTAAAATGGTTAAACTTTAGGATAATACATAGAATATATGGTACGAATGTTTTTCTTCAAAAGATAAAATTAAAAAGTTTATCACTTTGTACCTTTTGTAAAACTTACGAAGAAGACTTATGTCATTTATTCTTTGACTGTCCATATGAACGAACTATTTGGTCTAATATAGAAGAGTGGATAAGTAATAAAGTGAAAATTACACATAATGTAACAGTAAGAGATGCTATTCTGGGTAAATATGGGAAAAAAGAACAAATTATAAATAAAATAGTAAACACCACAAAATATTATATTACAGTTAAAAGATACAATGAACAATGTTTGAATTTTAATGAACTCAAACACCGCATTTTTCATTTATATATAACAGAAAAGAAACAATATCAACTTTCAGATAATTTAAAGATTTTTGTAAAAATATATTATAGATAGAGATTATAAAACATGTTTAATGTGTAAATTATTTTCCTAAGCATTAAAGTTTTTTTTCTGACATGTTAAGTTTAAAAGTTTATGCATGTACCTGCGTATGTATCAGTGTGTGAATGGTGTACTTAAAATTTTTTGTAAAATGTGTTAAAAAATGAAAAAAAAAAAAAAACTCGGGGCAATATTTTATAAAATCAGTTCAATATATTATACCAGTTTTAATTTTACAGCACTAGACGACCGCTTCGGAATATCATAGCTTTTCAACATCTTCAAAATAATTTTGGTTCAAGCACCAAAACTCGTATAATATGATGAGGAATTGTATTCCGAAACGGCCATCTAGTGCTGTAAAATTACAACTCGTATAATATGTGATATATATATATATATATTGGGATATCGGTTAACTTTAATTTGAATGGGAGAAAGTGTGCAATTTTTTTTCAAAGAGTTAAAAAATCGAAACGAATCCATTTGTAGATATTGCTACCATGCTTTTAAGAAATATGTTTGCTATAAAAGAAGCGTTATGGACAATATCAATACGATAGTGTCCGGTTATAAAAGGAGTGAAAAAAGAATGTCAAATTTTTCGACTCCAGAGGGAAAGGGGAAATAACGTCATATTTAATCCCGATCACAGGCACTTGAGGTCAGGTTTTTTAAATTTATTATTTTATTATACCGCCAACATTTTCCTTTCTACAGGCATACTTTATGACAATCGCGGATGCGCATACATATTTCCTGTTACGACTAGGTACAAGTAAGTGAAAAATATCGATCTTTATTCAAGTTTATTTGATTTTCTATGGATAAAAAGAGTATTTCACTGTCAATCGTTCCTACAGCAAGTTTGAATTCAACATCTCTAATATTGATACCAATAATACTATTATTATACGGAATGGATATAGCCAAAATATCAATTACCAGAATGAAAAGATACCCCTAGATATAAAAAAGAAATTTGATGAATAACCATTTACAATGCTACTAACTACTAATATCAGTATAGAAAATATTAAGCCTTCTCTTAAACTCATTATCAAAACCAAATCTTCAATATATTTCCATTCAACAGTGTCAAAAGCTTTTTCAAAATCAACCAAAAGAATTATCCCAGGTATATTTTTAAACGAGTTAAATGTAATATATCGTTTGCTATGATTTTGTTGCAATTTTGTAATAAAAATTTAAAATGATATCGGTCTCCAGGTTTTTTTGTTTTGTTTTTTTTAGCAAATTCCTATCCTTGTCTTTTTTTTAGAATAAGACTTATAATCCCTCTCCTTTGATCTGTTGATAAAAGTACTTTATCAATAGCTGCGTTAATGATATCTAAGACTAAATCTGATATTCTATCCCAAAAATACTTATAAAATTCATATGTGATGCCAGCTGTAGATTTATAGGTTTTAAAGGTTTTCACAATAACTAACTAATAACTCTACTTCACTTGTCTGTGGTACATTTTCATATCCATTAAGCTTAAAGGAAGAGGTATAAAGATTTTGATTGAAGTTTTGTTCTTCATGTAAGATATCATTTAAATATTTTGAATTTTTACCAACGTTTAACATTTTCTATCACTTTGAAAAAAAAGAATTAGGATGTAGATTTTTCTCCTTCTTCACTTCACCTTGTTTAAATTGAATCAATATACCCCTTGTTTGTATCTCATGTATAGTTTCGTTTTTGTTTTAATGATTCTAATTTAAAACTTTTAGCAGTTGGATTTTTCATTTTATGTCAGATAACATTAAAACTTAATTTTTAATTCATGTTTTTCTCCTAATTTTGAATATTTTATATAAAAAAAACTTAATTCACATTTAACGGCTTATCTTCTTAATCTTTATAGTTATGTTTTAACTGCTATACTTCCAATTTTAATTTATTAAGACAATCATTATCTTCTAAAAGTGAAGAATTGAATTTCCAAAACCCTAAACCAAACAACCTTTCAGCTGCAGTGCTTTAATTGATGGATGCATGTTAGCTTTTGCAAAAAAAGGTAAGAAATAATAGGATAAGCCAAAAAACACAAATGGATTTCTTGAAAGAAATGTGTATAGTCTTTTTTCTGGATTTAAAAATCTAAAACTATCTATCATATATGTTCTTGCATGTATCCCTTTAATTTATCGCTATATTTTGACTGTGGCTCATGTCCACATTTTTTGTCAAAGTGTCTAAAACAATAATGAAATCCCCTCCAATAATTAAATTTCCCTCATTAAAATTCACAAATTTGTCTATCAGAAAGTCAAAATGGTGCATTGTTCATTAGTGTGGTCTTTAATGGGTGCATAAACATTAGCGAAAATAGATATTAAGAATTAGTAAATATAAAACTGGTATAATTGGTTGAAGAAATCTGCCTTGGTCATCTTTATCAGTATTTTCAATTATATAATTTAAATTGTCTAAATTTGCTGCTAGTTAAAGTTCCTCAAAAACTAAGGTATACTATTTCAAGCAAAGTATTTTGAATTTCCTTGGCTAAATTTCGTAAAATATATTTAGATCATTTTGGTTTCTTTTCAACATCTTGAAAACAAGTTTGGTTTCATAACTTTGGTACAAGCACTACTGATGGGAAATGGAAAATATTTCGAAACGGTCGTCTAGTGCTGTCAAATTAAAACTGATATATACAATTTAAAACCACTTGAGGAACCACCCAGAAAATATCAGTAGGCAGGCAATAATTGTGTTTTGTCAGAAATATAGAATTGTCTAAATCTGCTGCTAGTTGCAAATCGTAGCTTAATGTTGATTCCAACCAAATGAAAAGTAGATATTCAGCTGAAACTGTACTCGTGGTTTCCATATTTTGTAAATGAAGATTATTGTGCTATTCAGTGTCATATATATAAATTACAAATAAACCGGACTATATATATCTAGGAATTACTTATAAACAGGACTATATATATCTAGAAATTACTAATAAACCGGACTGTGTTCACGATCATCAGTATAAGCTAGCATGTGTACACAGTTTGTATAGTCACCTAAGATCTAGGCCATCTCAATATAAATTTAATTTTGTATATAAATAAATTACGATGCACATGGGTTTATTTGTGTCTTTTATGTTGTAAATTTTACAAATTATACAAAAATAATCAACAGAAAATAATTTGTTATATTAATTATTATTATTGAAATACAATATGTTGCATATGAACCTTTCATGAATTTTATTTCATTTGGAGTTTAAATATACGTTTTCAAAAGTTTTTCGGTATTTTGAATTTAAGGGATACACACTACAGGATCTGACCATTTTTTCAATATTACGAGGATAATATTTTAGAGACATATACTTTTATGCTTGGATCTCCAGATGGTCTTAATAATGACGAAACGAGTTAAATGTTTCGAAACTAAATAGAGATTTCCTGTTTAATCCTAAGTTCAAAATGGTTTTAGTTGTAATACTAGTGAAACGTGTTTCAAGCACTTCGATATTAATGAAAATTATTCACACATTCTTAATTTTAATTTAAAGACATGAAGAAAGATGAGGAAGGCATTCATATTATGTTTATTTCCAAAAATAAATAACGGCAAAAATACCAGACGGAAAACGACGGAGAGTACAGTACATATATCAAAAGCATTTAAATTTGTAAGGTGGCATTTCAGACCATTTACGATATAAGAGAAACTGCATTAAAATAATGTTAAACATCCGTGTGAAAATGGTGTTTTTCCATAGTTCATAGAATCATAAAATACAGGAACAACAAAGCATGTCCTTACTTATGAGGATATTGAAAAAGCAGTGAATTTGTTTTTAAAATGCAGGAGCTGAAAAGGTAACGAATATGATGATTACCACCTCATTAATGTTATCACACTTATAGGGATGAAATCTGCCAAGAGTCTTATCATATTCTATCATCATCATCATCCTTTTAAATATTCATGAACAGCAGGGTCACACCTTTTTTGACACAAAAGTAAATTGGAAGTAAATCTTCCCATCGTTTTTTATGTTAACCAACATTAATTCATGTACAGTGTTAAAATTAATAAAACTAAATATCATTACTACAAAATTATTCTTGAATTCAAACATAGGAAATAACTAATATTTTTTTAACATCCACCACCTTATTTATAACCCGCTTCGTGAAAAAGTATTGTATAATTGTGTTACACTTTGATGCAAATAATTTGTGGATCGATTCTGTGTCCCTGATTTTGATTTAACAGATTTGTTTTCTTACATGGTCATTTTTTCAGGGTTACTTCCATGTGCCAATAATTCCTGGATAGATTTCCGAGAACTTTGAGCAGTAAGGCCCTAATGGTTAACCATGCACTTATATCTATTGCAGATTCACACTCTTAACTTTTATATGTGGGGCATTATAATTTTGTAATCGATAGAAATTTGCAGAATCTTCTAAGCAGAGATGGTTTGCATTTGAACTGGAAAGATCCTACATTAGTAGTCGATATTTTGGAAATGGAGACCGACAGAATGAAAATTTAGGTAGCAAAGACCTGTGAAAAACGCTAAACGACTGAAGTTCATGCTGCACAGTTCTGGTTCAATCAAGTGATGATTGCGTACCCGCCAAAACGCCTGATCATTATGCCTTGCTGAGACCCAAGTTGCAAGAAAAAGATGAGAAACCAAATGAGAACTTGTTTTTAACGCTGGTAAGTAATCCTTATCAATGTATGAATGACCATTAATCACCAATGGTGTTTTAAATTTTGCATTGCAGGGAACACCTGATGTCAACTTGTCTGTGAAAATTGTTCTACTAAAGCTTGAAGCCGTTGGAACCCCTAGATCTTGCTTGTCCAATAGCAGGATATACAACTGCCAGTGGAGCCAGCAGCCGATTGTTTAAAGAGCACATCATCAAAAGAAACTAGATAAAATATAACCAAATGCTCTCATCTGCAAATCCTGGTAAGTATGAAAATATGAAACTATGGAGATGTTATCCAGTAACAGAAACTCCAAGTATCCTTTCCAATATTCCTTAATTGTTCATTCAAAGGTTCAGGTAAGGTTTAATCCAATTTTTATATGTGTAATATTAGATATGCTGGTAAAACATATCGAAGTGTTAAACATGCATATCAATGTGTATCTGCTGTGTTATATCACCGTGTAATTTTATAAATTTGATCGTAAATTCGTAATGCACAATTTTGAACTGATTTGTTAAACTTCATTTATATAATTTTATAAAATTAAAACTGGTATAATATGTAATTTAAACCCCTGAGCCGATATCTCTGCTGGTGGCTGGTGCCCCGAGGATATCACCAACTCAGTAGGCAATAATTTCGCATTATTGTCAGAAATATACTATAATTGTCTAAATTTCCTGCAAGTTAAAATTTGAAATTCCTCAAAAACTAAGGTATACTCTCTCATGCAAAGTATTTCCTTAGCTTATTTGGTAAAATATATTTTGGCCCTTTTGGGTAGCTTTTCAACATCTTCAAAATAATTTTGGTTTCATAATTTTGGTCCAAGCACTACTGATGAGGAATTGTATTCCGAAACGGCCGTCTAGTGCTGTAAATTTAAAACTGGTATAATATGTAATTTACTTATTCACCTGTAGAACGTTGTGTGAATGTTTTTAACTGTTTACCGTTTTATTACATAGATAATTTCTTATTATCGTCCATTACGAAAAGTAAATGGTCACACCTGGCGAATGCGAATCACCGTGATTGGCTCTATATATTGTTACATATTCTTAAGTTTATAACTCGCTTGCCCCTAACTACCTGCTGATTTAACTTGGGAACTATACTTATACTAGTTGTAAGAAATATTGTTTGTATTATGTAATTACTTTGCTTCTGGATTGTGATTCGGACATGCATTAGTATGTTTGTTTTTGATTGTTGATTACCTAACTTGTCAGTTCCAAAGTTTTTACTTTGCTTCTGGATTGTGATTCGATTCGGACATGGATTAGTATGTTTGTTTTTGATTAGAGTATTTTATATATATATATATATGAGAATGTGTCTGTAGAAACAGATGACCATATAATATATATTTTTTCAATGTTTACATGAGTAAACCTCACTATTGGTAACCTGTTATATTTATTAGATACGCCAAATCATTCAACTCAACATACAGATACATAGATGACGTTCTGTGTCTTAACAATCCTAAATTTGGAGACTATGTAAATGTCATCTATCCTAGTGAGCTTGAAATAAAAGACACGACTGATTCCTCAAGTTCTGCTTCATATTTAGACTTATACCTGAATTATGACGCACAAGAAAGGCTACATTTGAAACTTTATGACAAACGTGATGACTTCAATTTTTCTATTGTCAGCTTCCCTTTTTTATGCAGCAATATACCTGCTTCTTCTGCTTATGGTGTATTTGTTTCCCAATTAATACGCTATGATAGAGCTTGTTCCCACTACGGAGACTTTGTACAACGAAGTAGGCTGCTTGCAAATAAATTGTTGACTCAGGGATATTGCAAGCCTAGGCCCTCAAAAAGTTTTATGGCCGTCATCACAGTATTGTTGATAAGTTTGATGTCTCTGTGTCCAGGATTGCCTTGGATATATTTGACGTCTCATAGTTCCATGTTCCTTTCACACAATTTTGATTACACACGTGACGGGTGTAGCTAGCTAAACAGGAGGTGCTTACCCTTCCGGAGCACCCGGCCTCACTTCCCTGGTGGAAGTTCACGTGTCTAACCTAACTTGTCAGTTCCAAAGTTTTTACTTTGCTTCTGGATTGTGATTCGGAAATGGATAAGTATGTTTGTTTTTGATATGTAAGGATACCAGAAGATATTTGCAGTAATATAAGTTTGGATACCATATATTAGGTATTACTACTTTATATTTTGCCAGTTTATTTTTCATTTTGTCAGTTTTACACAAGCACACGGAGAATGAGAGTTTTAATATACGATAAGTATCGGGTATGAACATACTTAACTTTATATGTTTTCATATTTCAAAATAAGTTGTGCTACGACACTAGACGAGAACATAAAAAAATTTTCAAGCTTCTGTGTGGGGCTTTCACACAGATAAGGGACGAACTGCGTCGATAAACGAAGGACTCACAAATACGTCCAAGACTTTAGCTCGTGTTGAGGACAGTTGTTACAGAGCAGACGTGACTTGCATCAAGGGCAAGATAATCCAACAAGGCGTGCTAAACGAGATAAAGATCCCGATGTTTCTGGACAACTACAACCAACAAAACACCAATAGAATTATCGACTCGTTCAAACTATGACAATCAATGGTATCATTCGAATGACAACAGGAGATCTGCCAACATATTAGAGAATACTATTTAAAAATTAGAAACCGAAGTGAAAGGTAGGTACGGTCGAACTACTCCATATTTATGTATCAACACTCCATCGCGAAATTCTATTTTTCCAATCAAATCAAGTGAAAATTCAAATCAAAATTGTCGACCAGTAACATAAAAAGGGAGAAATATTAAGGTTCGAAAACAAAACATGCAACAACCTGATGTCGCAGCTATCGCATGTCATGGGAACTACAAACATTCAAATTTTAGGGCTAAAACTAATCATATTGATTTCGTTAAAAATATTTTCAAAATGCATTCCATCATGAAACCGTTTCAATTCCAAATAATTCACAAAGTAATGAGCCTAATATCGCATCTGGAGTTTCTGATGCAACAATTGACAATTTATGCACAATTAATATTGAAATAGAGAATCTGTTTTGACAAAAAAAGGAATGCGTTTGCTAAAGAAATGTCCGAGTAAAGAAATTGAATGTTATTCAAAAGTCGACCACAGAATGCCAAAATCCAGTAGTCATAGTGACCAAGAATTAACCCTGGGAAACTAGCAGAACTGTGTCGACTTCCGCAAGGTCATTGCTGCGACGTAACACGTCTTTTAAGCGTTACCTCGTATCAAGGAGGTACTTGTTGCGCTCGCAAATTTGCAGAGTACTGGACATGCAACAAGGATTCTTTCAAATAGAGTTAGATGGCGAGACTAAACACAACACAGGATTTGTGATCATAAAGGTGTTTACCATTTTAATCGTCTCCCGTTCTGTCTCGCACATTCATCAGGAACGATGGATTCATGATTACGATGGTCATGATCGAGGTTTTAAGCTTTATGGCGTAGAAATTCAAATGTTAATGTGTATCGTCCATAATGAGATGACGTCGCTGGGCCGGCCCAATCCATTCATGCAAACGTAACATATTCAATCAAAACATTGAAAAAGGGGGAATTTAATTACTGTATTTTAGTTTTGCAAGTTTTGGCGGCATTTCTAATTATACAAGTGACATCAAACACTAGATCGCTATAGATTCATTCGGATAGTGAAGAAGATTTTGAGATCATAGCTTAACTTGTCGGACTAAAGAACGCTCAGTTGGTTGTGATTATATTTTGTTTTATCGAATTCAAAAAAAAAAAAAAAAAAAAAAAAAAAACATTCATATTGGTGTTGTGTATTGAACATCTTAAAAATGAAATTTTAAGGGAGCGAGGGAAAATATCACCATTATTCACAATTTCTTATAGTTATAACTTAATTGTAAAATTTCATTTACATCATTTTACCTATATACCGTTGATAGCTTATTTGTAGAAAGCCACGTTTCAACAAAAATCGGACTCGCTTGGGCTTTCCATAAATTTAACAAATATATAGAGCTGCTACTTTATTTTATGTAATTTGTTTGTAACCACCTCAAAAGGTAAGAAATTATTACATAATGTTTCTGCTAAATTTTGGGTATTGGTAGGTTTATCAGGGGGAGAAATGGGTTTAGCGTACCGATAGACCAAATAAGAGATAAACACACGGATCTTTCTCTTGTCCAAGACACTTGTGTGCTGCTACAGCCATATACAAGCTCAGGAATGAATACTATAGAGGAACTTTCACAATCACCAAAGTCTTGATATCAGAAATTATAGGTTTACATGATGCCGTTTTTGCAGGTGAGGAAAATAGGATGTCAGTTTTAATTTTTACATTGCTTATGGATTGCGATTCATTCGGACATGGATAAGTGCTAGTATGTTTTTTATTCATAATACATGTGGAATTAATTTTCTTTCGTGTGCGTATGTTGTATTTTAGTCTTGGACTGCATGTAGCCATAGACGAAAAATAGTTGGATTCAAAGGGAGGTATATCTTAAAACAACAGAGTTCGAATAAGAGACACCGACGGGGCGCAAAGATGTGGATCCTATGTGATTCAAATACAGGATATGCTCGTCAGATATAGGACGGTTATAAATATTTTCCTGTAGGTTCTAATGCTTTCCAATGCTTCTTTCATTTTTTTTTATAAATTATTTTATATAAACTCCATGTGTTGAGAAACTATTGTTAAATCACCCATACGAATAAGTATATCGGCAGCTTTAAACTTTTTCATAAGACCTTAGACCTATATAGGTATGGAACGTGCACCACTGGAACCGTTCTGTCTAGAAGGAATCGTCTTTCACAGAGCTTAAAACATCTAGTTACCTAAAAATGAAATCGCTGTTAGAAAAACAGGCTCTTTTATGGTCAGATAGAAAAAAAAGTTATACTACTCTCAACAGGTAAATTATTTTTTTTACCAAATACCATATTGAAGTATCAATATTCCAGCTTCCCTTAGATCATCGACTTAGTGATACTGTAGAAAGACCCGAAAACGCGTATATACCGTAGTAAATGTATTTTTGAAGGGTGCAGGGATATAATTGATTGTAGCTTGATGTTCCTTCAGTTTTAAACGTGACCGGTGTAGTGCTTTTTTGCAATGTGGATCAACTTTCCTGGGTATCGGTGATTATCATATAACACTATTAGATAAACATTTTCAGATTCAAAATCATTTATGATTTCATTTACGCCTTCAATTGCATGTTTTTCTTATGTATACAGCTACAATAGTACTCATCATATCAACTATTGTGCTTTTTGTGTCTTACCGTATTTCGTTTCCAGTTGCCTTTTTTAATCATGTCAACAATTTATTTTCTCTTACTTTACAAGTTTATTCTTTTGTCTGTTGTTGAGTTTCCATATTATTTATGACAACTTCTTTTCGCTTTGTTCTTTGTGAATATGCTGTGCATTTTCGATTTCTACAACTATGTCGGTTTCTTCTTTTGCTCATTTTTCTGTTGCCTTATCGGTTTCTTCTTTTGTATGGGTTTCTGTTAATTTATTACTTATTTCTTTTCTCTTTCCGTTGGTACATAAGTCGCAATCTTTGAATATCAAGTACTGTTCTCATAAGGTGACAAATGCAAAATGGTTCGGTACCCAGTTAATATGCTTCGTATTATATCTAAGAATGATCACGTTATATAGTTAAAATAAAAATAAAAATTTAGCACCTCAAGATGGAGTCACCGGCTGATAACTGACAGGTTGCATCCGGCCGATATATTTCATTTGAAATAAGCACAAGCGGCCATCTGTGTAACGCAGTCAGGGACGACTTATTTTGTTACGGGCTGCAATGAGTCTGGTTTAGTCGATCATTGAGCGTTTATGATGCCACGTGGCAGTGGTAACATGGACAAAATAAATGCCATGTACCTGAAATAAATTTAATTAAAGCAATTAAATTATGGATCTTTTATTTTCAATAGTATAATAATGATTTTGACCGTTTTATACACTCGCCATGTTTCTTATCTAATGATTTCTTGCTGGAACAAATTCCCTTAAATGAAAACAAGTCAAATTAAAAGGTATATGTTTCTCCATCTTTATTCTCTTATTTCAAATTTATAATGACATTTTATGCAAGTTTTTGTAAATTGTTTGGGCTCACTAAAGTATCATGTTGTTAACAAAGATTACACCTTACATATCTTGTCGGGCCAATTTATAAGCAGATATAATAAAATTTTTAGAGACGTTTTCGCAACTTTTCGCTTTTTTTTTAAGTCAGGAAATCGGTAATCCGCATCTTCATCCCACAAATTAGCGGAAGAATTTGAAAGTTGGGTACACAAATATTAAATATCGTTAAGAGAAAACATATCTGAATTTATTGAAAATTATAAAAGTAAAGACAGTCGAAACAGAAAACGAAGTAGGTAATGAGGAAATTCACGATTTGTTGGTATTGGTTCGAAAATTCTTCTGCACATAGGATAAACATATACGGTCACTTTATTAAAGAAAAGACGCTGCGTTTTGCAAAAGACTTGAATAAATAAAACGGAATTTAAGGCTTTTAACGGATGGTTGGAATCGGTCAAAGAACGCCAAAATATAGCATTTGGGACTGGATATTGATTGTCCCCACTACAAGCTTCTGTTGGAAAAAAAGAACTATTATTGTTGTGAGTGGTACAAAAATGATTTAATTAGTTAAGGAAAATGGGTGGCGTTTTGCAAAAGGTTTATATAAATCGATTTTTTTCCCTTTAACGGGTGGCACGAATCATTTAAAGTTCACCACAATATAGCATTTGGGACTATGTATATTGCATCCCCCACTTCAAGCTTCCCTTGGAAATATAACCCTTTGTAAATCTTTCCTTACAATTAAATGTCGACGTTCGACGAACATAGGACATATTTGGATACCAAGGACGCCCTAAAAGGAAAGACAAAGTCATAAAAAATTCGGTCAAGTAATACAAACTTTTATTAATATGGCCTCCTCGGCTGTAATTAAAACTTTTATTAATATGACCTTCACGGCTGTAATTAAAACTTTCACCAATATGGCCCTCTCGGCTGTCAGTTACTCACATAATACAGAGACATGCAAGAACTATTCGGACATTTTGTAAAATCCTGTTTCAAATAAAACCATATATAGTTTAAGCCATTTTCAAAAATGTATTGGTAAATTTCCAGATTTTTTATGGTTAAAAAAAATTAAATGTAAAAATGCTATACATCACCACTAACAAAATGCAGATCCTTTGGTAAAATAAATAAAGTCGGTCATAACATTAGCAACGGTGATAACACGCGTTCTCTTTGCTTTGCACGCAAGAAAAGTATCCATATACTGATTGTATTATTTTCAGACAATGTGTTTGGTATAATTTATCAGCCCCTTTCGTTACAAGTGGTCTTGAATTTCATCATCAATGTAGGGGACATTCGTCTTGATACGGACGATTTTGCCAGCTTACACTTGGTCACGCTCTCCTTTCAAGCTTATCTCAACACCCCTTACCAAAAACCTTTATGAAAAGACAAGAGGATATTCGGATACTTGTTTTGGATTTGTATTGTTCGTATCTTTATCTGTCTCTAGATTTTTCGTGTTTATGGCACTAGGTATCAAGTCGTATTAATACGGAAACGGGGGGTGTTCGGGCGGACGCCTGTAGTGTTGATACGGACAGCTGCCTAATATAGGCGTGTTGGTTCGGACATGAGCAAAGAATATTAAAATATATTTATTTATATGAAGATATCACTGACTGACCTAATACACACTGCCAATAATTCTATTGTACCAGGAAATGTAAAACCAATAATATTTTCATGAAGTTTACCTATATTATCGCCTTTAGAGCCGAGCGCCATGCATTTTGTTGGCGTTTTTGGTGCAATAGAGAACAATATTCAGTAAAACTGAAAACACTTTCGTAGACGCAATTGTCACAGTTTGCTTTACGCGAATTGGGTTCAAACACTGCTCCATCAAATGAATAATTTTCTGTTCTTCATCAAGCAATGCGGAGACATTAAAAGGTTAGCAAAACGACTGTCTAGCACAGTAAAGTCAAACATTTAGACATATGAACAAGAAAAATAATTTTCATGCAACGTTAAGTATTTTATTACACCCTGCAGCAGTTAACAGGTTAAACATATTAATTATTATAAGTAAACTTCTCTTTAAGACCTTTGCTGATTGTATGCTTGTTCCGTATGTGGAGGTCACGGATAAAGCTTAGGTTTGCTGACTAAATGCTTAAAAATAGGTAGTAGTAATCCTTCAGTCAAGCCATCCGCATTCAGAAACTGAAAGTCACAAATCTTTTGGAACCGAGACCACTTTTCGCCATATGCATTCGACATTTAATGGCTCAATGTTGTGAGGGTCCTCCGTGTCCGAGTTGTCTAAAGCGTGCACATACGGTCCACAATACCTCTCATCGTCTATATTGAAATCCTACTCGGAAACGATGTTAATGTGAGAAAGATTGTCAGTTCGGTTGGCGGGGGCAGTTATTTTCTAAGGGCAATTTGGTTTCCTCAATCACCCCAGAACGGACCGTTTCGATGTAAGTGCAGAATCTTGAGGGTTTAAAACACCATTACCAAAATGTTGAATAAACTCGCTTATTAATAGCTGGTGACATCTTAATAATATATGTTTGAGTGAAACATTCTTGTACCATTTAATGAAATCAAACCAAATCTGAACTCTTTTCCTTTTTACTCATTTAATCTAAGTTATCTTTTTATCGATCGAATGGTTACCACTAGCTCAGTACAACTCATATAATATATATATAGACTGGACTTTGGTTTTTATTTAGTTAAGCTTTCAGTTTCTGTTCATTTGTTTCATTATTTTTTGTTTCTCTTTTTCTTCCTTTTTCCTTTCTTGCAACTGTTTCCTTTCTTGTGCTTTCTGTTTCCTCATAACCTTTTCTCGTTCTTTTTGTTCTTTTTTCTCTGCTACCAACTTTTTTTCATTTATTACATCAGCGCTTGTCAATAAGCGATGACATGGGATAACTTTAGACGTCTTAACTTTAAAACTAGGAGAAACAACACTATTGTTAAGAGCAGGAAGAAAGAGTTCCTCAATTGATGTAGTCCACATTTCTGATGCCGGCAGGGTTGCTATACCGTTGTCATCGGCAGTGGCGACAACTTCGGCGTTAAAGACTACTTCATGGAGATCCGGATCAGAGAAATTTGGTTCCAGTGGCACAAGCATAGTTGACGCTGAATCTATTCTGGTAAATATACTTTCATCAGGTAGTCTATCTATACTGCTTCGTGGACTAGTAACATGTAGATTAACTTGACTGGATTCCGATGTTGAAATAGGCTCAATCGACTGTTCCTCAAATGGCACAACTGAAACGGTGGCACTTGTAGATGTATTGATTGTAACGGATGCAGTCGGACGGACTTCGGTGTCTTCAGAAAAACATTCAGTCAGATTACTTGGTAGAAATGCAGATTCTGGTATAGCATTTGGATTGTATGGGAAAATACCACACGCACGAAACCCGGACTTAATGTTGCTTGCTGTGACAGCAGTATCCCATGCAGTTTTCAACAATGCAGGAAATGTCCATTTGTTTACTTGGTGCATTTTGTTTTCATTTAAAAATTCACTGCATGCTTGGTCATATGATGCGTTGAAAGGATTAAAAACCGTCCTGTCCAGTGGTTGAAGAAAATGCGTTGTGTGGGGCGGAAGACAAAGAAGTTCTATTCCGTTTTCTAGTGCCAGCATTATTATGGCCAGTGACTCATGAGATGAATGGCCATCCCAAATGAGTAGCTGGGGCCTCTCTGTGCCACAGTTAGTAAGAAAAATATCCCTAAACCATCTTTCGGCAATTCTATCATCGATCCATCCGTTTTTCTGGAAATCCCACATGGTTCCTTGTGGAGCTGCTTCCGTATTAAATCCAAAGAGGCAGCGCTTTGTTTTACCTTCTGCAATTAAGAGTGGTGGCATTCGAACACCAGCGGCATTACCACATGCCATTACTGTGACATGAGTTGAATTTGCAGATGTTCTACTTACTACGTTTTTTGCACCTTTTTCCGCGATAACCTGCCCCGGAGTATGTTCAAAAGATTTTCCATTTTCGTCACAGTTCCAGATTAGGTGGGGCTTATCCATGAGATTGAGGTCATTTAAATATTTTCCGAGGTCGATAAAGTAGTTTGATACTTTCTCTCTATTCATCATGCGGCATCTAACCGAGCCAAGTTTTTCCGTTTTTCTGATGGATAATGAAGGGTGACGCCTTTTCATACCCTGCCACCAATCTTTTCCAGGGATGGAGTTTTTAAAGGGAGTTTTTATACCCATTCGTTTGACTAGGGCCCCTGTTCTTAAAAGAGTTGCTTACGAGTAACCCCAACTCCTAGTTGTGACGCCTTTATAGCCGTGTTAGCAATTCTTGTTTCCATTTCAGCAGGGAGGACTGTTGTTTTACCCTTTACCACATACATTTTGGAGGTTTTCCCTGATATTCGATCACCGATAGTTGATCTCGGCACCCCGAAATTCAACGATGCCTGGCGAATAGAAAATTCTCCAGCACGTACGCTTTCAACAGCTCTTACAAGATTTTCATTTTCGTACTTGGTTTGTTTCCCGTATGGCATTTTCTGAAATGAAAACAACACCGAATTTTAATTTTTTTATTAAGATTTTATTGAGAAATATCTTTGACATCATAAGATATGGATATGCTATCAAGATACATTTTAGCATAATCTAACGATTCGCTTGAAGTTATTACACAACCCACGTTACACCTTTGTTGTGGACCAATACGCCTATTTTTTGTCAAAGCTTCTTCTTTAGGCTTTAAGCGCCAAATTGTCGATATTTTTCTGTCCATCAATTTTGAAATAAACACTGCAGAGTCTCGTTTTAGATATGCACAGGGTTTCCCTTCAAAGAGAATAGTGACAGCATTGACATCTTTAGGGTTGTTTGGTTCTCTTTTTAAGATATAACCGTGTCCTACAGATAATTGTTTTGGACCCCAGTGGTGCATTCCCACTACCCAAACAGATGGGATGATAAGATGACACTTCATTCTGAAATACACATTAAAAATTTTCAGTGTTATGTTATAATGAATTCCCTGTTAGTGCTGATTATTGTGGTCACGGAGGATTTAAAAGACACAATACGTGATATCGCGATTACTCGTTCGTCGGAACTCTCTAGTGATGGAAGATAGAAAAGCGTTGTTGTCTGGGGACAAACATGGCAACAAATCGGCGTCCGTCACAACCCAGACGAGATTTGATCATCAGAAAATTATTAGAGTCGTAAAAAGAGAAGAACTATGTCAATACGTCGGAGACCACGATGTTATTCATTCTAATGAAAGAAAAGAAGAGTTGCTGGCCCTTTGTTTACATACTGCGAGATTGAACGCACCTGTTATAGACAGGGTGACGATTGTGGCATCCAGAACACCAGGCGACGGACAGTGCGCGACAGAGAAGTTTTGGAACCTGTCAACGAGTTTACAATGGTCCAGCGATTTACGGGGGTTGTCAACAATTGCCATGTTAGATGTTGGTTAGTTCTTGTTGTCATAGTGTGGTTGGTCAAAGCAGAGAATCCATGATAGAAAGAAGGACAGCACGCCTATCAGCTGCATTCAAGTGGCCATGCCCATGATGTTCAGAGAGCAGATATAGGTATGTACAGTCGTTGTATAATAATAATAATTATTATTATAAATCGTTTATTGAGAAAACTGAATTTAGTGTTCACTCCATATAAGCACCTGTTTCTGGTATTTAAAAAATAACAGTTATATTTTGGGTATATAGTGTAATTTTTTAAATATCAGAAACAAGTGCCTGTAAATGCTTCTGATGGACCAGGGTCTGATCCTGAGACCACTCTGAAGCACCGGGGTCTGTAAAAAAGATTATAAAAATATATGGTCAAATTACAGTCACTACTGTAAAATAATAATAATAATAAAAACAAATATGGTCACATAACTATTTTGACCAAATTTCTTTTTTTTTAAATTGTTACAGGACCCTGTGTCTAAACAGGTACACACACTTAGGATGGTTTCAGTAAATATTTTATGGTTTTAAGGTGTCACATGTATGCATTTGAAACACTTTAGAAACATTCCAAAATGGTTCTTTATAATGTCAACTTGATTAGAAAATCAAATAACCAAATTCAGTCCCATAACACAATTTGGGGGACTATTCAATATACATATAAACCATAGTGTGGGTCCCTATAAAGACCCCATATTTGAAGATCACTGACTTTTCAATAATTATCCCCTTTTCATTAACAGATCTGAATCCACACAGCTTAAATTAATCCACACCACAGTCAAAGCATGTTTTATTATTACCAGAAATGTATACTAGTACATGCAACAAATGTATATAGAAATTATTAATTATAATGTATATGACATGAGACAGTTTGTAATCAGTCATTATCTTTTATGCAAATACTAGTATCTCAAAGGTAGTGTTACATGTTATAATTATTATTTCAGGTGGTAATGGTGTACATCATCTAGCACAATGTGTACCGGAGTCAAGACAATCTGCAGAACCTTATAAATGATGGATTTTGTTAGAAAATACTGGGCAGGTATATATACCAGTATGAAATTGCTCTTTTGTAGCTCATCCTTACAAAATGTTTAAATCCATTAGAATACAAATGTTTGCTGAACCAGAACCACAGACAATAATGTAAACCAAATAGCTTACCATCTCTGGTTTGATTGGAGATGTTCATTTGAGGCCATTTGAGATAGGCAAAATAGTTGGTTTTAAAAGATTTCTTTTCTAACAGTCAGTGTTCATTATAGAAGTGTTGGTTGGGCCCATATTTTGCCAAATGAGCCATTTTTAAGGCCTTAGTAGACCATATTTAACATTACATGAATACAACAATATTTATGTTATGGTGTTGTTGAGGAATGTTTTTGAAAATGGCTTCGCTGAAAAATCCTAGATTGAACACTGTATCAGGAATAAGATTAAGACACTTATACAGTAAAACATTGTTATTTTTATTCCCAATAAACAATATTTTGAAGTTCCAAATCCATTACTTTTATGTTTTGTTCTCCATGTCAACCTTAATGTATCACTAAAATCCTTTATTATGCTAATATTTGACCAAACAAAATCAATAGGGGTGATTTGTCAATGTTTAACTGTAAATTGAGATCATGGTTTATAGCAAGGATAAAACCATAAGATCTTCCATTATTTCTCTGGTGTAAGCAAGTCATACATTATCATACATAAGTAATTAAAGCAAATCCAGTAACCAGCAACTCTTAATTTTTATGTAAAATAAGACTTGTATTAAACATTTTGAAAAATAAATTTATATCTTATATATTTCAGATGTGATATTACTGTCTATAAGAAACCTGGCCCCACACTAAATGATGGCTACCAGACACTACCTTATGAGACACTGGACAGGAAGGAAATAGAAAGAGATGTCACAAAATTATTAAAGCGGTCAAATTCATCCAGTGTAGCACTTTATGTATTATCCTACTCAGATTCAAATGAAAGTCTAGATTTTGATGAACATAATCTGTATATAATAGACATAATTAAGAAATATGGAGATGACAATATTAACCAATTTATGGATGAAGATGACATAAAAATGTTAGCAAATGTACTACTGGACAATCAGATAATTATTTATGGAATTATCAAAGGAGGGGCAGACTAACAATCACAGTTTTATAGTGCTTTACATTATAGGAGAAACAATTCACCAACAGAGTGAGAACTTGCCATATTATATTCAGATTTTGGGACAAATGGCAGTGTGTAGTGCACCTTTTTGTGACTTTATTCTTTATACACAGAAAGGTATTTATATTGAATGTGTACCATTCAGTACAAATTTATGGAACTCTGTATTAACTAAACTCAAAGTTTTCTGTCAGAATTGTTTATATCCTTCACTCTTATCTGCTTTGTAATTTTTAGGTAAGAAAGTTATTTAAAAATTAATTTAATGAAGAATTTATTCAGCTGTTTTATTCATTCTTCATCAGAATGATGATTAGCAGGGGCCCAGGGGTCAATGGCTACTAAAAATCAATCTGGGCCCCTTAATGTTTACATGTTTTAGCTATTTATTACTATCACAACTTCTTTTCTGAAGTGAGCTGGGTCCCCAACTCAAAAAAGTTCAAATTTGTCCCGTTTCATTCAAATCGTTGAGCAGTAACAGAGTGCTAACTCCGTAAGTAACATGTCTATAGCTGGCAATGTCTCAATATAAGTGAAATATTCTTGACTGGGCATTAAACACTATTACTTATCTCAACTCATTGAGCAGTAACAAGTATGATGAACCAAATGAGAACTGTTGTAATTGTATACAGCCCTGAAGGTATTTAAAAATTTAAATGTAATGATATTGTACTGAAAAATTGCTGATCAAATTAGAGAGCCCTCATTTCATCAAGATCAAATTACATCTAGTGTATCTGATCAAATTTCATCAGCTGATGGATGCATATGTGTTGTACTTGTGAAAACTTAAAATTCTTTTAGATATTCAAATTTACAAAATGGACAGACAAGATAGTTATCTGTATATGTAGTTTACAGTACATTATCATATCTACATTCTATTTGTATTTATTTACGAGAGGTGAATGTCATTTCATGATCAGCCTGAGATTGTTTTAACTTTTAAAATGTGCCTTGTTCTTCCCAAGTGTTTTAAACACTTGTATATCAACATCACTCGTACCTTATAAATTTTAATGGATTTATGAAATAAATTAATTTATTTGTTGAATTTTTTCATTAGTTAGAACCACAGATGTTCAAGAATTTCATATTTTTAGTCAAAACAATTTTTCAAAATGTGTACCAGTCACTTTATAGTAGGTGTCTTATGTAGAAGCAATATGCAGCCTATTCTCTACAGAGTTGGGTGAATCCACAATGATTTTAAGACTCATCACTAACACTGTCTTGTAAACATTTTACAATAAATTATGAAAATCATTTCAGAAAATCTGTAATATTCTTACATGTTTGAACCCACAGCCCTCAATTTTAAAGCCAGTAACTACACCTCTTACATGACAAGATGCTGATTAAATGTGATTGATTGAAGGGTGTGTTACATCCTAGTGAAGAATATTTCACTTATATTGAGACTTCACCATCTATAGTCATACAGGTGAATTGACTGATTTTTTAAAAATCTTTTCAGTGTGCTCAGAACAATAGGGGGATTATTTAGCCACACACAGGACTTCCATTTTAAGTCTCCTTGGTTTGAATCCCAATCTCCCAAATACATAGCAAGCAATTTAACATCTCAGCTACCATGACAAGAAAATAAATTCATAAAATGTTGCCTGAAGCACAAGTCAGGCTCTTTGCAAGTAAATCAGTCAATTCACACAAAATCAGCTGAAAAAACTTTCATCTGATGTGTTTTAATCCCTCCTGTGAAAAATTACATTACTACTTTATTTAGGTTCAGTCAATATATTCATTATTATTAGTCTGATTGAATTAAAAAATATACCTCCAGTCAAGATTATTTCACTTACATCAAGATCATGAAAGTGCTGCTAAATGCAGAAAATATAACTATGCATTTTACTAAAATTATATGGTGATAGGCCAGGGTAGCATGTCATGTATAATGACAATGGAGGAGGGGGTCTTTCACTATCAAGGTCTCATCCAATATTAATTTAAATCAACATGTAGCAGCACTTTACCAAATGAGCTGGATATCATTTGTTTTACTGTCAAACCAATTAATTACCAGAGCTCTGGTTCATGTGATGTCTCATTTCACCTAATACATATCCATGGGTAGCATACAGATGACTCTAACCCAGATTCCTTTATTAATCTTATTTTCTATACAGGCGTCATTCTTGGCCTTCCAGATTCGTCCCATTGTCGTTACGACGTCCCGACGATTTTTTTTGTTTCCCTGCCTTTCCCCCGTTGTTAAAAGTGGTTATACCTAAACAGTGAGGGGCATAGAATAAGTGGTATGGGCTCAGCATCTTCACAATGTTAAGAGCAGACAACTAAATGGCGGAAATCGTAGCGGTGATTTCCTGACAAGGTGGTATATATCTGCTGCTCTAATCCATCTCTACGGATTAATCTTAGCCAGTTTTTTCTTACACTTCGTACCTTTGGAAGTGAAAAAAAGAAATATCGACATTTCCCTTCTACTATCGGCCGCACAGCCTTCAGCAACGTAATGTAAAGTCGACATTGTTTTGTCAAGCCATGCTGACATTCATGTTTACACTGGTTACGGTTGTCCCGCAAATCTCGCGAGATTTACGGGACAACATACTTTTCGCGTCTTCATCACTAAAGAGTTCTGTAACTCCGGGTAATCGCGATATCACGTATTGTAGATTTGTGACGAGCCAAATGGCTTTGATAAGTAATTGTGTTTAACGTCAAAGCCAAAATTCTTGTCTAAAATATTGAGTTCAGTTTTGGGATGGTGGAGGAAACCAGGGTATCCGTAAAAGCAACCGACCTTTGGCAATCCCAACGACAAATTTTTTACACTAGGATATGTCTATTTTGGATTTTAAACTAGGAAATGAGTGCTCTTTAAACCTCTTGGCCACTTAGGCCCCACAAACCAAATACAAGAATACTAATCCCATGTCCGAATCACAATCACAATCCAGAAGCGAAATAAAAACTTTGGAACTGACAAATTATGTTAAACACGTGAATTTCCACCAGGGAAGTGAGGCCGGGTGCTCCAGAAGGGTAAGCACCTCCTGTTTAGCTAGCTACATCCACCACGTGTGTAATCAAAATTGAATGATAGGAAGATGGAACTATTGGATGTCAAATATACTAGGGCAATACTGGTTACAGAGAATTTTTAATTGCACTCCAATTGGAGCTGTATCAGGAATTTTTCATACTTAATACAACAGATATTTCTTTCATCAACTTAACAGTGAACATGTTAACATTATTAGACTGTATGAGATCTTATTTTTATCAAATACGATCCAGATCAGACTATGCATATATATAAATTTATTAAATATAGTTACATAGTCTACTTAATTTATAAAAAATTTATCTTTATCGTAAATAAACCATTTCCGGGTAAAGATAGATGTGTTATTATAGACTTTTAACACTTGATTCTGCAATTTTTGACTGTCCGTATCAAAACTACCCACTCTACTTTATGTAG
The DNA here is from genome assembly GCA_021292105.1 of Anadara kagoshimensis. Classification (NCBI taxonomy): domain Eukaryota; kingdom Metazoa; phylum Mollusca; class Bivalvia; order Arcoida; family Arcidae; genus Anadara; species Anadara kagoshimensis. Next base: position 47,349,210 of record CM037859.1, on the reverse strand, counting down.
CTTTGGTACGGACAGAACAAATTTTATGTTTTTCCGTTGTATTAATAAGAAATCGTAATACAGCTCATATTGTAAATGATCTTTAGCACCAAAAGACCAAGATAAAACATCTACACAGTATTTATTGTTATCACATACCTCAATATTCAATTATAATTTCGGTTTGGTCTTCCTACTTTCAACTTCAAATTTCCCGGTTTCTGACCTTGACGCAAGAGAGAAAAGTGGAAGTCGCGATTTGCGCATGTCGGTGAATAAAAATAAATGATGTGCATAGGATAAAAATAGAATAGGTGTTTTCCTAATTTTCCGGTTAAATATAGTATACGGGGTTTCCCATCATTCGACAATCTGCTATATTTATGATTGATTTTAATATGACGTAATGATAGAACGTCCGTATCAACACGCTGTCCGTAGCAAAGCGAATGTCCCCTATATAAATTCCCTAAATTAAAACATAACGAAAATAGCCTTGAATACGTGTGCATTTCACACGAAACCTAATAAAAACTTCCAAAGCGGCCTCATTAGTTCGAACATTTGCCGATAAACTCGTGTATCAATAAAAAATTTGTTTTGGAAAAAAGAGACAAAATGCTGGAAGTATCTTTAATGTTACGCATTTCTTAAAAAAGCCTTTGCTGCTCCAAGGCTTGACGTTAACATTAACTAAAAAAAGTGCCGTCGGACAAGCCAACTCGACAGTGACGTTGTGAGGCGGGACAAGCAATATATTCCGCCGCCCTTCAGTATCGTTGATCACGTTTCTAAAGTGTAAGCGAAAATATTATCAACCGAAACTTGTATGTAAAATACTAGTACTTTGAAACGAGGTTATAATCTTAGTCTCCTCTGTGCTTAAGATCGACATTTTTGCTTTAACAACATTGAAGCGTTCGATTCACGTAGATTGCTTACACGTGACAACAAGAGAGGCAATGGATCTGTCCAAATTTGGATTTTTGTGTGGTCCTTTTAAAAAATAAAAAAGAATCTGAGGAGGAAAAAAGATTTCTGCGACAACTTACGAACAAAAACAAGTTCGCTTGTTCCAGGAAAGTTGGTCAAGCAAATTGATATTTACATATCACACAGTTTATCATTAACAATGAGCACTACATTAGGTCGTGACAAGTTAGAAAATAGTTAATGTAGAGCCCTGTTTACTTAGTAAATTTTCCTTCAGAAACATAAAGCTAGATATTTCAAAATATTCTGGTTGCTCCGCGACATATACTGTCCACTGTGTCCGGGCCACGTGTATCCAGTATTTGAGTAATGCCTGCAAGGAAAACGAGGAAAATCATGCACGTCAATGGCCTTCGGAATAAAGCTTCTGTGCAAAGCTACAGTATGGAAAATTTAAACTTGTAAAGTTATATATGGATGGCAGTGTGTAATATTTTCTTAAAGTGCAGAATGGCATACAATGCAGTTTCCGAATTGGAAACTTTGAGAAAAAGTTGTTAGCAACGTAAAACAGAGACAGACTAAGCAGACGATAGTTTTATACTATTTCCAAAGACCCGTTAAATATATGAAGTTTAAATTTATTATAAATCCCGTGAGTCAATTCCGAGTTGAACTTTTTTTTAAATTTAAATTTTGTACCTTTTAACTTCCAGTTGAAAATCTGTTATAACAAGGTCGCTTCATAACGAAGTTAAAATTAGAGTCCCCGGGTATTCGTTATAACCATGTTTTACTGAATAGATGCTGTGTATCTTATTGTAAGAGACAGTACAAACACAGATCTGATTTTAGAACAAATATGATCAAGACATACGAGTAAGATGAGCTTAGTTACTGGTGACAAAATGCCAGACACAAAAATGGCCGAAACCTTAGATTCTGTATCTTTAGATAAGGTGAAGAATTAACTGTCTGTGAAGAAAATCCATCATTACATTCATTTTCAGGAATTGTTTCCAGATACCAAGTATATACTTTTGATATCTGAACCTGTCCCGTCATCAAGCTACCTGTACACACTCCTTCTGTTGTATCACCTGTGTATTAGATAATACGTCATTGTCTTTACCATTAATCAACACACTACACTGCTTTGAAATCGCTATCTATACATCAACATGTTTGTTATCAGTTTCCTAAGTTCCAGTATCGTCTTCAAAAACAGCATCGTTATCTTTGCCGTAGCCAAAATGTCATATAATTTCAACATATATTTGCCATAATGTTAATATCTTTTCATTTTTTAAATTAATTCGTTATACAAGTCCCCAAATTGTGTTTTTGGCACAATTTCCATAAAAATGCAACACATATTTTAATAATAAATAATAATCTTAAATTATCAATTCCTGTTTCAATTTCATTCATTAATCTTCACACTTGCTTGAATTTTCCTACTTAGATGATCCTTAATAGTTTTCTAAATATATAAAAAAAACTTAAATTTTGAAAAAATGGTGCTTTTTCTTCAACCATCACTGTCAGAAAATAGGGCAGTTTTGTTCAGAGTAATTGCGACCACTACTGTTTGTACATAGGGCATTTCGACCATTACTGTTTGTACATAGGGCATTTTGACCACTACTGTTCGTACACAGAATAATTTCGACCACTACTGTTCGTACACAGAGTAATTTCCACCACTACAGTTTGTACATAGGGTAATTTCGACCACAGGGTCCAGTTTTATCTTTTTTAAATATCCACAAGTATATCAAAAGAGTAAAGGGAAACAACGAATCAAGTTTTTAAATTGATGTGCTCTGACAAAAATCTACATAAAATTTTAATTCGTGTCTAATCATCGCGATCTTGGTGTCATTTTGCTCCTAGATAAATATTCTATAAAATGGCATTAAAATTTTGGACACAATGTATAAATTTTATTACAATATTTACAAGGAAAATGTAGGAAATCGTTGTAATTTTGTCCGATGTAGCTAAGCCTGTAAAAATAAAAGTGGCTTCAAATTATATTCAATAGGTTACACACCTAATAAGGAATTGTATTCCGAAACGGCCGTCATGTAATATCAATACTGGTATAATATGTAATTAAACATTTAAACGCCAAGCAGGCAAGTGAGGCCGAGTGCTCCGTAAAGGTACGTACATTTCGTTAAGCTAGCTACACTTTCCCTGTGTGTAATCAAAATGTGAGTGAAAGGAACATAATACTATAAGAAGTCTAATATTGGACACGGACGCATCATACTTATCAACAATATCATACGATGGCGACCATAAAACATTTTGAGGGCTTTAATAAGCATAATAAAAAATAACATACTAATCCATATCCGAATCACAATCCAGAAGCAAAGAAAAAACTTTGGAACTGACAAGTTAGGTTATACGAACTTCCACCAGGAAAGTGAGGCCGGGTCATTGTATTAATTTTCCAACAATTTAGAAATGTGGCAGTCACTTGTCATCATGGTAAACCCAACTGATTGAAAATTCAAAGTTGTGTGAATTAATCTTCGACTCTAAAATCTATTTTTAGGACAATTCTGAGCTTGTTATTTAGATATTCAACACTAGCAATTACAATGATACAATGAAGATCCATCTTGTAGACGAAAATACGATTGCATCCTCGACAAATTTAACCTTTTTCATCATTCAAACTGGTTGAAAAGAAAGTTTAATACAGGAAACGGGCAGATGATGGCCATCATGGATTCAATTAATATGTGATCAAGCAGAAAAAAGAAATGTATATAAATACATATTATATATACACAGTGTGTATGTATAACCCTCAGTATCAGGTCTCATCCTTTTTTTCGTAGCCGCATCGCTACGAGTCGCACAGTAGTGATACGGCTACGAAAAAAGGACGAGACCTGATACGAAGGGTTTGAATACACACTGTATATCATATTTTTATCAGTTTATTTAAAATAATAAAAAGCAATACTTTATGTGAAAAAATACATTTTACCACAGAACTATGTTATGAAATATGTTTTGTAGTAATGACGTCATTATTTACATTTGACAAATTAAATTGGAGATTCCGAAATGACGTCACAATGAGAAATCCGACGTGAACTTTACCGCCAATGTTGTATTACCAATGTGGTGATGCAGAATTATGTATCATGTGTGTTCGATAAAACTTGTATTTCGTCAAATCGGATAGAAAAAACTAGTGTAATGTTAGATAAAAAATTATACCAGACGTAAATGGTAAAACCTCATTAGTTCTAACCCCTCCTCCCCAACTAAACCTGCTTAAAGTTGTTTAACGGTTCATAATATAACCTCAGACCCGGAAGGACATTATTGTCTTAAACCCGAAATAATGTACATTTTCGTCCTTTACCGACTAACACGCAGGCGAAATTTTGTTTTCATTTAAAGATATCTTTGCAAGAAAAAATGTCCATTTTATATTGTCTTGATAATTTGACAATTGTATCGCCAACAATAACGTAACCACGTCAACGTAAATGAAGGGAGATAACTTTCTGTTACACCACAACATAATCAGATAATGGCGTTCGTAAAGTCGTTACCAAGGGCGCTTGATGACATCCCTGACGAGTTTTCTGTCAGGTTTTTGCCCTCCTAACCATTCTTGCGTCAAAGCAACGAGCCCATGCCTTTAGCAAAGGGTCATATGTACAGATGTTAAAAATTTTCTATACGTCAGACAAAGTGTCACTAGCAGGGGATATTTACACCAGCAAAAAAAAAAAAAAAAAAAAAAAAATACGCGCACCACAAAAAGTCAACATTGATGTCGGGTAGAGCTACGTCAGTGATGTAAAGTTGGGTACGTATTCTTTCATAATATCGATCAATTGTCACCACAACACAAGAGAAGCGGGCACAAACGCAGACAGAGAGCAGGTAACTGAACAATTATTTCTATTAATCAGTCGCCGATTTGGCTATCCATCGATGTAAAGCCAAAGCGAGAAGAACGATTATGTTCACCTGTAAAAGCGGTAGCCATTAAAACGTATTACTCATTTATTTCTATTCCAGATAGTGTTGTCCGACAGGTTAGGATACCCCTCCCCCAATATTGGTTTAGTTGTGACTAACCTCGACGGGGTGAGACTGTCTTTTCCTATCCCTCGGTATCGACAAGTGGTCATTTGGTAGAACAAAAAGAAATTATTTGATCCATTTTTAAATAATGAATCACAGAACATAAGAAGAAGGGCGGTGTTCATTCTAGAAGGCACATTGACCCCCTTATTTTGCAAAATGGCACTATTGTTATGACCTTAGTAGCCATATTTGATAAAACATTAATGCAAAAAATTAATATCATGATGTTTTAGACAAAAGTTTTGAAAATGACCCGTTCTGAAAAATCTAAGATTCAACACTGAAGCTTTCAGTGAAGGAGTCCACTGTCTAAACAGTACTTGTTACACGTGCCTTCAAAACTAAAACATCACTTAATAATTTTTATTTCATTATATCCATTGTTTTGATTTTTATAACTGGTGTCTTAACATGTTATTATGTGGACCAATGTTAGCCTGTCAAAAGCTATACCATACATATCTGTTCCCACCAAACCAGTCTATTCAGGCCTAGCAGTATCCATGTAGCCTTATTCTAGCTGCCAACCAAGATTAACTGAATCTTGCACTAGCTATAGCCCGACAGTATCTTTATAATATAATATTAAACTGACATACCAAGAGCTAAACAATGCTTACACTGCTTTGTCAAAATCTACTGAGTTTTACACTGGCCAGTCAAGATTAATGCACAATTGCACTGGCCAGCCATAGCTGTACTGTGTACATACTGAACCGTCAAAACTATACTGTGTAGCTACTGACCCGTCAAAGCTGTACTGTATACATACTGACCGGTCAAAGCTAAACTGTAAATATACTGGCTGGTCAAAGCTAAACTGTAAATATACTGACTCGTCAAAGCTGCTCTGTATACATACTGGCCGGTCAAAGCTAAACTGTAAACATACTGACATATCAAGGCTATACTGGCCTGTCAAAGCTATACTGTATACATACTGGCCCGTCAAAGCTATACTGTACTATACATACTAGCCCGTCAAAGCTAAACTGTAAACATACTGACCCGTCAAAGCTATACTGTATACATACTGACCGGTCAAAGTTAAACTGTAAACATACTGATCCGTCAAAGGTATACTGTATACATATGGCCGGTCAAAGCTAAACTGTAAACATACTGATCCGTCAAGGCTGTACTGTATACATAATGGCTGGTCAAAGCTATACTGTAAACATACTGACCTGTCAAGGCTATACTGTTTAAATACTGGCCCGTCAAAGCTATACTGTATACATACTGGCCTGTTAAAGCTAAACTGTAAACATACTGGTCTGTCAAAGCTGTACTGTTTACATACTGGCCAGTCAAAGCTATACTGCATCCAAGATGTATGCATGCTTGCACTGCCCTTACAAAGATTATTCCATACACATGATACATGTACTGGCAGTCAGGCTTCATATATGGTTCTTAGTATTTATGTAAGCTTATATTGGCAAGTCAGTAATGTATCCATTTACCAGTGGATTGTAAATACCTACTCTTCATGGTATTTATATACAATATTTGTGTGAAATACATATAGTGGTATTTTGTATCAAATTACAACTAGAGAAGCTTCTTTGGTAGAGTATTTGTTCTGTAAATGGCTTTTGTATTTGAATACAAGACCTGAGAAATGGAAGTGGTTAGTATTGCATCTAGATATGAAAATTCTGCTGGTTCCAGTCATTCCTTATTTGAGATTTTCCTCAACTTGAATTTAGCAAATTTGAAAGCTGAATATTTTATTTAGCATTCAAGAAATCCATAAATTTAAGTTGTCATTTAGAAGATCATTCTTAAGTTTTTTACATTTATATTCCTATTTTGTTGAAACTTTATTTGTATAAAATTATTGTCAAAAGTTGTCAGATTTCAATTAAGGAAAATCGTATAAGTTGAGAAATGATTGTAAAACTGGAATCAAATATGTAAATGCAACACTATACTTTTAAAGAATCCCCACTTAAATTAAAATTAAATGACAATCATGTCCATTTAAATTCAGTTGGGATTTACTAGTTTCAGTGATTTGACTGATTATAAATTTGTTGATTTTGGAAGCAGAAAATGTCAATTTAGAATTATTTATGAAAGCTCTTTTCTGTGTACCTTTGTGTTTGGCATAACTGAGGTGTTGAATTTGTTAATAAAACAAACTTTTAGTGAATATGGATGGGAATTTTAGATTTAGATACAACCCTTCTATTTACACTCCTTTGTAATGTACCACTACTGATTTTGAAACCCAATCTTCTTGATTTTCAGCTTGGTTCTTGCTATTTTGCACATTTTGTTGTATATACACTTGAACAGTTGAGCTGCATTGAAAAACATAAAACCAAATTTGTATTTAATTTTCTGCCAATGATAATGCCTCATTCAGAAATGGGTGACCAAGGAAGACTGATTAGTGTGGTGTATACTGTTATTTTATATTCAAACTGATTACCACTTTGTCTTTGTGCCATATAGGCTTATTCTTTATAATAGATTGGTTATCTCCATACAACTGGTAAGATGGTTTGGTTATCTCCATACAACTGGTAAGATGGCTTTATTCAGTCATAAATAATTAAAATACAATACTTGACAGAGAATGCAAATCTAGACTCCTCTTTGCACCAATATATTGTATATATGCAGGTGGATAAATTAAAAATAAAGAAGGCTGTTGCAGTTTTGGAAATTGCAGCTGATAGCTCAGCACTGTCCCAGTGTCTGTATAGGTTCATGTTCTAACCACTGTTGGCAGTTTGAAGGTGATCCTTTGATACATGACCAGGCAGTCATTTGGATTTAGCTCACTTTTTTGATTTTATTTATTTTTCAAGATTTTTTTTTTTTTTTTTGTTGTGGAAAATGTGCTTATTTTAAATATTAATATGTATGGTCCATCAGTTTGTTTTTTGCAATAGAATGAAACAAAGTATCATTACATGTACCCAGCCCTAACTCTGTGTACACATGGAGTTCTGATGAACTGATTTAATACTCTGAAGAAATAAAAAATTTAACCTACATGTAAATGTTGCCGATTTGTAGTGGAAAAATAAGTTTTGTTTAAAAGGAAGGAAGATTCCAAATATCAATTCAACTTTAAAATAAAAAAATTATTTTTACTAGATCTTCCTAAATCAGAAAAATATAACTTCAATAACTTGTCTCTGCCTAAATCATGATGCAGTATGACCTAACCAAAAATTATTTCACTAACAAGATTTAGCGTAGTGTTATGTGACAATTATCATAAAGATACGCCATAAGAACTTTAGTTCGGTTAACGTTCACGTGTGTATAAAGTACAGTTCTGTCGAAAATTTAACACTAAGTTACCGAATATTGGTCCCAAATCTGGCTAATTCCTGTAGTTTCTTACATATATCTGTATATCAGCTGTATATATCTCGACAATTTTGGGCAGCTGCTATGCTTATCTCAACAGCTTTTTCTTTCTAGCGTCGAATCAACTTCGTTAGCTCAGTGTTAAACTTTCGACAGGTCTGTAACGTAGTTCTAATCGCGATTACTAGCTAGGCCTAGTCACCACCCATCTTGTTTTCGCCAAAACACATGGGCGCCGCCATTATTGTTATTGTTTTTGTGTGAATCAAGTGGTCGAAAATAGTACTTGAAAATACAGACCGATCTAATCCGAGTCGTTTTGCGAGGAAGGACATTTTTTTAATGTTTGCCTGGCAGCTCATTTTATGCCATTGTCTCACTCGCGCACTTGCCCCCTGGAACAAAATCCCGCGAGGTTTTGTAAATTCGCGCGAGACTTAGTCTAGAAATTTCGCTGTCGTCAGTAGATACAGGGCATGCGCATTTGAATGTGAAAGGGGTCTATTGGATATTGCCCACAAGTCTTTTTTCGGGCAGCATGACAGATGCATCGTTTAACCATATTGATCACGGGATGTTGTTCCGACAAGGTAAAATAGTTGATGGATTAAATGACAGCCAAACTTAACGTCATACGGACTAAATGGGGCAGCATGACAGATGCAATGTTTAACCATATTGATCACGGGATGTTGTGTCGACAAGGTAAAATAGTTGATGGATTAAATGACAGCCAAACCTAACGTCATACGGACTAAATGGGGCAGCATGACAGATGCAATGTTTAACCATATTGATCACGGGATGTTGTTCCGACAAGGTAAAATAGTTGATGAATTAAATGACAGCCAAACTTAACGTCATACGGACTAAATGACGTCATTTACTTGATTAACAAAACAACGCGCCACGTGTTCTTGATTTACAGATGACGATACAGCGATCGTGAAGTCATTGTGACAATAAAGCTTTATTCAATCTCTTCGTACGTCTGCGAAATTAACTATTAGGCGACACACAAAATGAACAGTTCAACAGAAAGTGATGATGGGATTGGCCTACCTATAATAAGAGACCCTCGGTTTTAGGTGGTGCAACGGAATCACTTCCCTGGTGGAAGTTCACGTGTCTAACCTAACTTGTCAGTTCCAAAGTTTTTACTTTGCTTCTGGATTGTGATTCGGAAATGGATTAGTATGTTTGTTTTTGATTAAATTTGCCATTGGAATTGCATCCATTGGTTTATAATCTAGGACCGGTTAATATTTAGCCAAACCGTGCGTGTAGATATGACAGTGTAAATCTGTCTCGCTTATCACTGAAACAAACGTATGCCGTTCAATCGGGGTCAATAATTGGACAAATATTTCAAGGTTTTCACTTAAAAGCCCTTGAGGTTTTTATACGTAAAGCAGGCACAGACAATGTCAAAAGGCTAACCTTCAGAAGTTATGAAAGTTTCATTTCAATGCAGATGAAGTCTTTGGACAAACAATTGATCTGAACAATTGAAGTCAGGAACATAGACTTGGATTTTTCTTTAGCTAGAAGCTCGTGTTAACCCTTATACTGCCAGCGGGCCGATTTGCTTTACCTTCCATTGCCAGCGATTCAGCCGATTTAGCGTTTCTTTAACTGCTAACGGGCCGATTGGGCCAATTTAATTTGCCAATGGGTTAATATGAAGTTAATGAATAAATTTTACTCGAGAATTGCGTCACCTGTAGTATTTTTGTATGACGTCAGGTTTCACGACGTCATATTAATATAGATGACATTTGGAAAGAAAAATGTGGATGCGGTCGTTTTCATCCGAACCTGAAAGGCGTCCAGACTTTCGTGGAAATTCGGGATTGAAAAATATGCCCAATGGGAATTCAGCGCCAATAGTATATTTTCATCTGCTTTTTACTTTGGATTTAATACGGGAAATTGTAAGAAGGGCAAACATGTAAATTTATATTATTTAGCACAGTGCAAATCAATATGGCACCCCCAAATTCAAGTACAGTTATTTAAAACATGTTTTAAAAGTCAAATATATAAAAGGGCCACCTGCTTTGAAAGGCCAGAAAAATTATATCCCTATATTTCATGTTATCTGAACCTGTATATGAGGGCCACATACTTTTACTAGTTCCCTTAGGTGGCCGATTGATAAAATTATAAAGCATAGTAAAAACAAAAACTCTCTCACATCGCGGCATGCGAAATAGATTTTAAAATGCTTTAAATATTCTCATTTTCTTATTTAATCGACCCGTGTCACAGAAGTTGCTAATTGTAACGTGGGTCATGTCATTACCCCACTATAGCCTCATTTTTCTATCTTTAATCTTTCTACCTTTTCTTCTATCTTGGGTAATGGCTGGACTTGCCCCCTTTTTGGCCTCTCCTTCACTACATTTAATTTAACATCGTTTTTTTAACACACGTCTGTTAGTTATTCTTATGTAAATTGACTTGTTAATATTTCGTGGGTAATTTGCATGGGCATACTTTGGTCGTAGACAGCATGGTCCAACTGAGTTAGGGTACGTGTCATGTCTTGGTCAGTTAGATGCATGTGTTGCAAATTTAATATGGTTACATGCAAACGCTCCGACGACTGTGTCGTCATCAGTCGTATGCCTATAAATAGGGAGACTCGAGACATGTGCTCTCTCTTTGTCGTCTGCCGTGCTGTGAAGTGGTGTCCGTGGCGTCTAGTTCAGGTATTTAAATTAATTGTATGGCTAGAATGTCCTTGTATTGATTATGTACACTGTTTGCCATTTTATTTAGTTTAGTTTAGTTTAGTTTCCTTTTATTTTCAATTTCTCGCGTTCGGGAGGGGGGTGGTTTCGCGGTAGTTTGGGGTTTTATTTGCGGCAGTTGGAGGGGGGTGGTTTCGCGGTAGTTTGGGGTTTTATTTGCGGCAGTGTACAGAATCGATATTTATAATTTTTTTTGTCCATGTTATTTTTTATATAGGGCAGTTTAATAATTTTTCAGTATTAGGATTGTCACATGCATATTTTTCAGGCCAGTCATGTAGGGTTAACTTTGCTTGACATTTATTTTTAAATGTTCCGCCCTTTTATACACGTGATTTACATGTGTGTCATCCATTAATAATGTAAATATGGTACTCGTTTTCATAGTCCTAGACCATTACATGTTGTAATTGACTCGTGTTTTTGGGCTGAGCTATATGAGCTGTTAATTGAGCTTAGGTATTTTCATGATTATTTACCCTTCATATTTTTCATTGGGTTCCATTGTTACATTTCCTGAGCAAACAGTTATGCTGTCGATTGTTATGAATACTTCTGTTCAGCATTGTAATTGACTTGATGAACATATTTTCATATTAACTTTCAAGGCATTAGTTTTTGCTGATAGTGCCTATTGTTGCTAGGTACTCAATGTAATTTGCGTTTGCTGGTGTTTTACATCACACCATTTAATTTTCATTGCAATACATATTATCTTGCCCTTATGTGTATTTATGTCCTTTAATAAATTATAATATTAAATTTCTGTCTTTTGGTCTACTTACTGTTGGTATGGAAGCCGAACGCTGACAACCCCCCCCCCCCGTTAAATTTTGATTTACTTATTTTATTTATTTACGCGCACATTCAGTTGTCTTGTACTGCTTCCACGCCGTTTACAGTGGGTTTTTTTTATACATTATATACTTGCACCTTTTTCACTTGTTTTAACTTCAGTCATGATTTTCCCTATTCGCTTTTCAGTCAAGATTTTTCCCCTCATACAGTACATTTCTTAAGGGATTGACTTACTCACGAGCCGTGCTCGATTTCTCTTGAGGTTTTGTGTTTAATACGCTTAACTTCAGAGGAATAAACGCTACATAATGTTGATTTGCTTTCAAGTTGGGATTGTAATTTTGGACATAAATCTTGGTCATTCCAAAATAAACGTAAGGCGGTATGTAATGTTATCAAGAGCTAAAACGCTGAAGTATGGAATTCCACAGAATTTCGATCTTGCACAAAAAATCAAAAGAGATAAAAATCTAAAGCGTTTATAGCTTGGATTATTTTGTCCGTAAAACACGATGTGATACCCTCAAAGTTAGTTAAATGATCGGTTATTTCATGGATGCACTCACGATTCCATGACAGAATAATAGAATCTATCACTTCCTATGGTGCCAGATGGGGAAATTTCAACCCATATTAGAACTTGGGTTGAGATTTCCCTAACTGGCACCATAAGTAGTGATTGATTCTATTTTTTTTACCACAAATTACATGAACTCAATAAAAAAAAGTAATATGTGAAATTGATTACAATGGAACTGGCATATGAATACGCAAGACAAGACAGGAAACTGGAACTACATTTCCATTCCATGGTTTTAATGTAGTCTGCTATTGTTTGTTTACAACTGAAGAAAAAGTTTCATTATAAATGTCAAGAGTATTTGGGATTGGACAAGTGGTGACTTTAGGTACAAATGGGGAAAAGGGGAAAAAGTTAACCCTCTTGCTGCGAAACGGACGTATGTGAACTCTACCAACAGCCTGCCATACGGACACATTTGTCCTTTCAATGGTATTGAAAAGATCAAGAGATACTCAATAATCGTTTGAAAAGTAAGCAAAAATGTTGACTATTGAGATTATAATCTACAATTAACTAATGCTGTCATATGACTTCAAGTGCGTCTGACGTCATAATCTATTGTTGACGTCATATTTCGCATTGTGAACTTCAATTTGACACTGCCAACGTTGCGTTGAAAATTAATTTGGTAGCAAAAGGGTTTAGTACATATGAAATGTATAAAGTACAACCACTGATTAGTGGAGATATTGTCACAGCTACAAGGCATGAACTCATAAAAGGGAATCCTGATGAGGAATGTAACTTTCAATATTTATTTCAAAATGAAATGGAAATGGATCCATCTATAAATCCAAGTGCAAACTTTACCTCATCCCCCTGTGCGACTATCTAAGCACCCCCACTGCAAGTGAGTTCAACGCCTCAACTGCAAGTGACAAACACTGACAACAGTGAACCACAAATGGATGATATTGACAGATTTCTGGATCATATTGACGTTGATGAATTTGTTAAATCTTAAGAAAACAAAAACACTCTTCAGAAAACACTTGGTTACTTAAAATGTACTTGAACAAAAAAGGTGAAAGTCGTGAACCCCAAAATATACCACCAAATGAGTTGAATAATCTCCTTGTGTATAAGAAAAAAGAATGACGACGATTATCAACCAAACTGTATCCGAGACACGTAAGGGTCTTTTGAACATCTTAAAAGACACGGATATGGCAATAGCTTGATTTCAGCATACGAGTTTTCTGGAGCCCGTGAAGCCATAAATTGAAAACAAAAAGAACTAAATAAAAAGGGTTATGGTAATGTAGCAGACTGAAATTTACTGTTAACCCTTTCACTGCCACGGGAAAAGTTCAAAATTGCCACGGCGTATTTGTGACGTCACTATAAATGATGACGTCATTTTACAGTGTGCAGAAATTGAAGAAACCATTGCGTCATTGTCAAATCAGTGCGACTTTTCTACAACTGCTACTTTTAACGATTTATTCCCAGCACACAATAGATAAAAAAAAATAAAAATAAATAAATAAATAAATAAAATAACTCCATCAAATAAAATAAATAAATCATGTTTTCCTACACATGCACCTGCCTTCATGTAATGCAACAATCAGTACATACAACTTATGGGTGTGAAGAATAAATTTTGTGGTTAATTTTTGGCAAATCTTCGATAAAATAATTTTACAAAATTCAAATTTCAGAGATTGATAAAGATTTATTTGTGATTTTAATTTTTACGTTATGATTCAGTTTACTATCATGTCGGCTGTAGTTCAATATATACTGAAATAAATCAATGTATATACAGTATTGGTCACTTCAGTCGGATTTATTCACCACAACGTATTTAATACTTGAAAAGAACATAAATAATTATAATTGTGAATTTTTTATCCTTAATTAAATGTTTATGTTCTATGAATAATTATGTTTCATCTACATGTATATTTATGTAAATCAAAATAGATGAAAAGTTCTAACTTTCGCAATGTTACAACTAATTGGCACAAACACTAACGGAATTGGAATTGTGTTCTAATCATTCTTCAATACAATGATGTCGTTTAGAACATAACGGATGTACGCCCCTACCACACGTTTTACATGAATATCTTGTTCTCTTCCGTTGACCCCTAGATCGGTTAGAGCATACTCCACAGTCTTTTGGATTTTTTATTTTACGCAACTCTACAGCCACGCGGGTACGTCTTGGAAGTTGTGATGGTCTGTCGATATTGTAATCTGCAGAAAGTGAATCAATAATGCATTCTGTGAATCTTAAGCGTGATTTAATAGGATTGTCCGATGTGTTTTGGGTATAGAGTACGTATGCATTAATGACCATCCTTTGAATGAGGTTAAACACAATTTTCTTCCACATTTTCAAAGATTTCCTTTTGTCAGTGTAAAAACTTGTCAACATATCGTTTAAGTCCACACACCCATGTACTTGTTGTATTTTGCAACTATCTTTGGCTTGTTCCCGGTCGATACTTTCGCGCTATGGTACGTGCTTATCAATCTTACTGGTTTTTTATTGGATTGTCTGTAAGCCACTGCAAGCAAATCTCCTCGACGCATAAAGACCGATGTGTCTGGAGACAAGTCAACGTTCTTGATAACAACTGGCATTGGTCTGTTTTTCCGTAAGGTGCCCGTAAAATATGTACCAAGTCTTGCTAAACGTGTTGCAATGTCAATCGAAGAAAAGAAGCTGTCACAGTAAACATGATATTGCTGGTTCAAAAGATCTGACTGTCCCAGTAAGTTAAGAATTACATCACTGCCTTGCAGATGATGCCGGGGAACAGGGTCATATTCCTTTCCTCTATATGTGATAATACGGCACAAAAATCCACTCATTGACTCAACCAGCATCCAAAATTTTATTCCAAACTTCGATGATTTTGAAGGAATGTATTGTGTCATGACTGATCTAGCTTTGCAGGCAACCAAAGACTCGTCAATGGAAAGTTTCTGTGACGGTTTATATAAATATTTTGACCGCATGTTAAAATGATCTACCACCGGCTTAAATTTGGCATCGGGGCTATACCCTGGTTGTCCTTTCGAAGGAATGTGATTGTTATTGACCACATGCAAAAATTTCAGAATCAACTGAAATCGATTTCGAAACCAAGGTGTAACCTGGCTCTTACTGCCGACTCTCCAGTATTGTTCTAACGTCGGTTTTCGTATGAGACCCATGTTCAGAATTACTGCAACAAATCCCTTAAATTCCTTTATGGTTAGTTGTCCTTGCTTTAACCACATATGGACCCGTGAGTTAGCGCCAATTGTTCCTATTTTATTTGCAATAAACGTCTTTGCATACCTACAAGAAAAGAGTAACGATTTTTTTCATATTTTATTTCATAACATACGTATTTAAATGATAACTATATGTCAGTTCAATTACCACCATTATAGATACCACAGTCCCCTCTCGAAACACTATGTTGAAATCCATGGAGGAAGAAATCAGCAAGAGTGCATTGGGATGTACGTACTAACTTTCAATAAAATGTGTTATTATTGTAACAAAAGATATACATGTAAATACAAGATATCCTTATATTTTGAATAACTAAGAGTCGAATCTTAATTTATGGAATACAATTTAACACTGGCGGATCCAGGATTCTATGTAGGGGGGGAGGGGGGCACACCGACAAATTTCTTATTTGTGTTTGGGTACAACAGCTATATAGAGCATGCAGTCCTTGCCCCATGTTATAGTGTGATGAAGAGGCTGCAAAAATTAAGGGGGGGGGTACAGGCCGGGTGTGCCCTTGTCTGGATCCGCGCCTGTAACATGCGCAGAATAACCTTCAGCAAAATCTGTTCATAAAGACAGTATATGGCAAGAGTGAAAAGACGGATAGCAGCAAATCAATACACCCACCTTGTCAGACGGGGGTTTAAAATTGTCAGATGTCATGATCACATGCTAAACTGGACATGAACTTGTAGCAATTAATGTTATATTATAAACTCAGGTGAATATTTTATATAACGCCTTAACCACTCGGCCACCGCGGCCTCAGATCACCACTGATTATGTACCATACAACACGAATAAACGTTTTGACTTATCATTCGATAAGCGACTATTCTAATTTCATGATATACATGCATCTCGAAAGATTTTGAGATAAATGAAAAATACGAGTATACATATAATTTTAAACTAACAGATAATTTTGAGTACAACTCTTCCCCCCTCTCTCTCTATCTCTCTTTTTCTCTCATATACACATCTATAACCCTTAATATGTATAATTTGAACTTAAGGATTTTGTTGTTGTTGTTTGTTTTAATTATTATTATTATTATTATCATTATTTTGAAAAAAAGGGATTTAATATATCACCCGTAGTCCACAATAAGACCCAGTAATGGCCCACGCGGCGAAAAACTTCATATTTAAATTTTTGCAAACGATTTTTTCGTTTCTACCAATCTATATGACTGAATAAAAACTATGTATGATTTATATTATATTGTGGAAAAGACAAGGAAATCGAATCATAGATTAAAACAACTTATATCATTCATTCGTTCCTATAGGTATGGCTATCATTCAATTTACAATAAAATCTCTCTCTCTCTCTCTCTCTCTCTCTCGGGGTGGGGGTGGGTGAATACGTTTCCATATCTCTGTATGCAGTGTGTTTGAAAAGTTTGGCTTATCGATACTAGTACTATTAAAATTCTAAATTGTATCATTTTAATTTACAAATAGTCAAACTTTTTATTCTAATTTTCATTTTTGCCATTATACGGTACCCAGTTATCTAGCGGTCTATTTAGACTAGGTCATATACAGTACGTACAGCTTTCCGTCTTGCCAGAAGTTTAGTAAATGTTGGTGTTCAGAAAACATGGAAAACAAGTAATTTTTCCCTTTATAAGACCGTTTAAACCGCAGTGCTATGGGGTGTCAAGTCACTTGTGGCACTCATGACATATTAGGTGAACATCTCTAATCTCTAATCAAACCAAAAGTGTGCTCTCTCTCTCTCTTTGTGACGTTTTGATATATTTAATCTTTTAGCTGCAATAATCTCATAATAACAGGGGCGACTCATATATAGCACTAGCTATTATATACATGTATGTCAATCATTTAGTTTTTTCTTTTTGAATGGTCGTCTATGAATGCGATATATCATGCTGTCTGTGTATTTTGCGTATTACTACTATTAGTGATTCTACGGTAATTGGATGATTTCATTTGCGGGTTTTGTTGTTAATTATAAGAGTTAAATAATATAAAAAGTAACACATTCATTTTTGCGACGACAAAAGTACATGGCATACGATTATAATATGTAGCCATTATATTTACTGGCATTCCATCTTTCAACATGGTTTTACCTGTTTGTTTCCTTCACAAATTGCTTCATGAGATTCAATGTGAAAAACAAGTAGAAGTACATCACTGGCTCTGCATTAGCATCAGGCATATGCCTTGGTCCAACCAGCTCATCACTGGGCTTAAAAACGTCTTTTTCTTCCGGCGGGAACGCTCGAATCCAAACGCCAGACATGATTTTCCGTAGTTCGGAACAATGACGCTAAAATGACGTCATTTACGGACAGTTTCTTTCGTTACGACGTCATCTAAAATTCGGATTACGTAGCAAAATTTCGCAATTCTTGAACAATCGCAAATTCAGAATAGAAAATTAAGCAAAACTCGAGAAAATTTTATTAGATAATCATTGACGGTCGGGCCACAAATGTGGCCGTTTGGCAATTCTGGGTACATATTTTGGGCCACATTTGTGGCCCTTTGGCAGACAACAGGTTAAATATTGTATACATTTTTAATAAATAAATTATCTGTTTCAAACTTGAAATTGTCTTGTTGAATACTTTTGTCTTGTACTGTACCGTGATGTCTTTTGTGTCACCCTGTATTGTGTTTGTTTACTTTCAGTTATCTTTTTTGGTTCGCTGACCATATCCTTTGGTCACTTAAGGTCTATTTTCATTGGTTAATTACAAGTTGTATTTCTAATCAGTCTAAGAGTAGCTTTTAGAGCAGTCAGTCATAGGCTTGTTTGGGTGTGACATTGTCCGTTAATAGAATATTTTGTTCTACAGATTCATCATACAAATATTTAAAGGTATTTACATAACCTTATATCACACACATATAAGTTATACTTTCTATGAAGTTCATAGTTACAACTTGCTACCTTAGTATTCTTTTTGTCCTTATATCCCTTTGTCTTTTTAATAATTACTAATTTTATGGTATGAAAGGCAGATAAGTGTGAGACGGCTTTTCTTATTAGATGGAAAATACTTCAATCGTAATTTCCCTGCATATTTCATACAGAATATACAATAGTAAACTCCTGGTTTACTTAAAAATTGAACCATTTTACACTGAGTTTAAATATTATTTATTTATTTTTACTCAGTATTCCTAATCCATGTTGTCCTTATGTGCACATATTTATGACAACTGAGTAATGGCACTCCAATGTCACTGCCTAACAGTTAAAAATACAATTCGGTTTGGCATGCGTGGGGGAGGAGAAGAACATACGAATCTATGCTGGGGTGATAAAGAACTAAAGTATGACAATGAACTAAACAGTGTTTTGTTTATTATGAGAGACAAACTAAAACAAGAATCGGTGAGGATGTTAGAAATGTGAGAAGTGGCTAGCTAGAAAGTATGAATTGCCAGAAAATAAGCAAAGGACTTGTATACAGTGAAAAATTACTG
The DNA here is from genome assembly GCA_021292105.1 of Anadara kagoshimensis. NCBI lineage: Eukaryota > Metazoa > Mollusca > Bivalvia > Arcoida > Arcidae > Anadara > Anadara kagoshimensis. The sequence continues at coordinate 47,329,988 of CM037859.1, read as the reverse complement.
CCAGCCTAACCACCCCTTCTACTTGGCCACAATAGCACACATTACAAAGCCATAGCAGGAAGATCAGTAGTTTTTACGTGCACCTTTGGGGATTAATAAAACCAAGACCCTAATGAAATGAATGATGGAACGCTCGGGTATTGTTGTAGTAAACAAGAAATTTACAAATACCAGTGCACGTAAGCAACTGTATCAGACATTACTTGATAATAATGTTTCAGACGAACAATTTGATAGAATATCTCTGGAGGTGTATACAACAATAATTTTTACCAACAACCATCATCATCTAAAGTGTCCAGTAGGCGCAAAATGCCCGTTATTTGAAGTGACAGTGACAGCGATTGAAAATAAATCCATTTTCTTGCAGTTCTAATTTTCAACCAAGGATGTGACCTAGTACTGTAAACCGGTTCCAACCGGTTTCGTTGAGGCGCGGCGCCAGAAATTTAAATTTAAAATTGTTTTCACGTTAAGTAATGTAGAATATTATTTTATTTATTATTGATGTATGATTTAAAAAATCATAATACAATAAATCTCGATATACTAAAGCAGATTTTATAGTCAAGTTTTTTTTTTGTTTGCGCGGCAGTGTCTAAATTTCCTGAGGTTATGAAGCGGTTCCCAACCTATCGATATAACTCTGGTTTTATTGATAAATCTTTCCGGGAAAAAGAGCTTGTAGGCTATCTTGCACAGGGGGGTGAAAGATGGAGATATCTTTCATGGATATTTCTATCTCGGGCGCAAGAACATGCAAGTATAGACGTTGAACAAAAGTATTCGCAGGATGACGTCATTAGGCGTCATGCAATTTTCACCAACACCGGTTCACGGAATTCAGGTCAATTGTTTTAAGAAGATTTGACATCGTTTCACACGGTTTTTTGTTCAGGAAATTAAAAAAAAATCTAAAACAAAACTGAGAAAATATTAATATATGGAAAATACTTAGCTTAATATTTGGTGATATACCCACGGGATCTGTATACCTTGGCTAAACGTTCCTGTAAGGTGTTGTATAAATCAAAAACAAACACACTAATCCATTTCCGAATCACAATCCAGAAGCAAAGTAAAAACTTTGGAACTGACAAGTTTGGTAAGACACGTGAACTTCCACCAGAGAAGTGAGGCCGGGTGCTCCGAAAGGGTAAGCACCTCCTGTTTAGCTAGCTACACCCGCCACGTGTGTAATCAAAATTGTGTGAAAGAAACATGGAACTATGAGACGTCAAATATATCCAAGGCAATCCTGGACACAGAGACATAAAACATATCAACAATGCTGTGAAAACGGCCATACAACTTTTTGAAACGTATAATATAATTGGCAAATGTAATTGTAAAGATCGTCGTTGGAATGAATAAGATGAGACTCAAGTTTGTTCTTAATTTTTAACCAAACGTTTTGATTTGGATTGATATCTGGAAATTTTGTCGACCATTCAAAAGGTTGTATATTATTTTCTTCTTTATAAGTGTTTGTAATGCGTGATCGATGGACAGGGACATTGTCATCTATAAATGAAAACACTGGATTAGGAAAATGTCTTGCTATAACAGGCCATAAATTTTCTTCTAAAATAATTATATCTTTTTCAGAATTAATATTTCCATGAATTATTATTTCCATTTACTCGTGAGAGCGTACCGACGCAACCCTGTATCATCACGCTATATTTTTCTGACCGTCTGGAGAAATGCAAGATGGTAACCAAGCTTTGTCGCTTTTCCTGCATAAATAAACCTTGTAATTGTCTCCAAAACACTATCGCACTCGCTTCACTAGGTTACACACACGGATCCCTTTTTTTTAAACACACGTCGTCTGAATTTATTTTTTCTCAAACACACCCAAAGAGTTTTTCCAATACATTTAAGTTATTTTTGCATTTAATTACATCGGACAATGGAATTTCTAAATTTATTAATGACCTGACGTTGATCTATTTTATCCTGCCACTGCTCTTACGATTTACTAATTTTTTTTTCAAAAAGCTGTAAACAGTAGATTTATGTATCTCCAAAGTTTTTGCAACTATTACCATCTTAAATTAATTTTATAATGATATCTTTACACCCTATACTTATCCCATGTTGGAATATCCGTAATTGTTGATAATCTTAAAATACGACAACAGAAATGCCCTTTTTTAGACCTGCCTTATGTATCATTATTAATACAGCATTGAAATATGGCATAGCGCATATTGGCTAGTTAAAAATAACGTCATCTTGCAAATACTTTTGTCCAAGGTTGTATGTGTACTCTACCGGCTGCCTGCCACACGGACACATATGTCCTTTCAATCTGGAATTTGGCATCTCTCGCTTCTGTAGCGGTGATGGATTTCATCTGGCCGATTTTGTTACACATTTTGTTTCTTGAACTTATTTGGTAATTTCACGGGTAGTAAGATATACGGCTAGTCCTTATAATATCCAGCAACGTGTTCCTTATTGCTCCATCACCGGTATACTTACCCTTTGTCATATTGTGACTTGTAATGTATTCAAATTATATGATGTGATATTTTGCCAGTTTTTGATAATAAATGTAGTTGAACAAACTATCGTTTTCTGTATACTTTGACGGTAGTAGGACGAGGAAAACTTACATTGCCAAAGCCTAGTATCTTATATATTGGCATACAGTGCTAGGCAGGGGTTATATTGGCTAGTTAAATGCTCAATTATTGTTCATGGCGGCAATGTCGATTCCACTTAGGAAATTCACAACTACCATGACAGAACAGGCAAATATCTTGTTTCCTGTGAAAATGTCTTTTCCATTCTCAAGTGGCTTTTAAGTATCTCGTTTCCGATTCGCAATGAAAAAAATATTAGATTATTGTAGTTTTGACAACTGTAAGTATTATAGAAATTACATGCCTGCAAGTCTGTAAATATAGTATCCATCAATCTGCTTCTTATTTAGTTTTGAAAATAATAAGCTGTGGTCTGGCACAGATTGTTTAAATAATTCCAGACACAGGTCCCGCCATCCTATGCTTTTGGCAAATCTGATATTGGATGTTGTAAGATAAAATTTGTCATTTGTAGCTAGCTAAACAGGAGGTACTTACCCTTCCGGAGCACTGTAGTTGATGGTTTTTATAAAGCTTCGAAGATCTATAGTATAATTGCTTCTTGGTGTGATGTTCGAATGGTGACGTTTGTTTACTTTTAAGAAGCAGTAATTAATAATCAAAAACCAAACATACTAATGCATGTCCGTACCGCAATCCAGAAGTAAAGTAAAAACTTCCAGGGAAGTGCGGCCAGAAATGGTAAGCGCCCCTTTTAGTAGCTAAACGTGCTACGTGTGTAATCAAAGCTGAGGGAACTATGGAATGTCAAAATATATCCAGGGTAATCCCGGCACAGAGACATCAAACTTAACAACAATACTGTGATGATGGCCATAAAACTTTTGTTTATGGTTTTGGTTAGCCTAGGCTTGCAATATCACTAATCTTAGTTTCTGTCCGATTTATTGATCCACAGAAGATTTGTAAATATTGACCAGTTCAGGACATTAACGCATTGAACAACTGATGTTGAATGTGACAGCTTAAAAGGTTAAATATTTGGTATTGGTTGTTAGAGATCTTAAATGCCTTTGTCCGAAGCTTGTGCAGAACTGGTTATTAGAAGAGTAGCAGATAATAAACTGGGTGTTTTACCATTAAATAAAACAAAATTTTATAACATATCAATGAAATTTCTTGCCTTTCTTTGCGTTGTCACAGCTCCCCGATAACATAGTTCTCGCTTCAGTTCAGGAAAGCTCAACAAATTGTATTATCGCGCCGCCATGTTATCTACGTGAACGCATAGATAACCACTTCTATAACACTAACGCCTATACCAGCTTTTGCAGTAAAATGAAACCATTTGCACGACCAAAACCGCGCGTATCTGGGGAGTTTTCATAAGATACAATTTATAAATAAAACATAAATCTGCTAGACATTATACAATAATTGCCCTCTAGGTATGTGGACATACAGAATTGCCATCCGAGGGCATCGCACGAGGCTGAAAACCCTTCTGTCGGGTGACAATTCTGGATGTCCACATACCAAGAGGGAAATTATTATTTAATTATACCGAAACAAATCTTAACGTGTAAAATGACACAAATTTTTTTTTAAATTGAAGTTATATTAATTGTTGCCAGTTTACACTTTCAACCATCCTTTTACGCTCGTCTGCATGCTTTAGATTCCGTAGAATCTAGGTTTACCTCGCTTTCTGTTTCCATTAAATACATTTTCAGTATTTTCACTAAAGCTTGGGTGGCCCTTTTTGTGTTTTCTGTATCTTTGTCATGCATAATTAATTACAAGTCCGCTTTCGACGAACTCCAAAAAACGACTGGCCACCATTGTTATTGTTTACCAAATGACAACACTGTCCTGTTGTAAGAGTTAATTCCCTTGTAATCACCGGCTGATAATAGTATTATCACATGGTTGTGAGAGGTTGTCACACGCTGACAGTAATTTTGTGGGAAATATCTCAATTGTTACATACCCTGTGATTTGAAAACATTCAATGAAAAATGTTTTAATACATATGAGGTATAATAATACTTATTGTCACTCTGTCAGAAATGTAATGTTTTTTTTATCATGTGTTGATGTGCATCAAGTCTAATTTTATCAATGATGTTTGCCGCTGTAACACGCGGTACTCTATACGGGACACTTTCGAATGAATTCCATAAGATGACGTTTTCCCGTTAATATTATTAGTTATCTGGTTTTTAGGCAGGTGATATTGAATTTTACAACAATTCTGAGTTTCTTATTTCCCGAGGCTGCATATCGCCTGCCTAAAAACGGATTTATCATTTTATTCAGACTTAGTTTTTTAAAATTTTATAGATTAAAATAAAATACAATAAAAAGAAAACTGAAAACCGTATATTTGTAAAATAAAGTTTATGTTTTCTTTATCATTGAACATAAAATAACAATTTTAATGAAAAAATTACCAACAAATATCATAATGCCTGTTATCGGTCTAAATTCGTGCTAATCAAAAAATAAAAACTTCACATTTTATATAGACATTTTTATAAAGACATTTACACAGTATTTATTTTATGAAAACTAACTGGACTGTTCCTATTGTGGAACATTGGTGCTGTATTTCTAGCAAAACAAGCCTGAAAATTTAACATGTTATTTGTGTTGCTAGTGTTTTCCGTTCACTGGTCAAAGTCACAAAGCAAATCGTCAATGTTTACAGTGTCAGTGTCTATATCGCCGCCAAGTTGTCCCCCTTGACCTTGTTGATTGGCGCTAGTAGTAGCAGCCGCCGTTGTTAGGTTTGAAAGTGATGGCGCGGAAAGTGCAAGTGTCTGTTGATTGAAATGGATATGTATGTTTGTTTTTGATTACCATGTATTTCATGAGAAATAGCCCGACCCATCTAGAATTTTTCGGTGTCCGATACACGGTGAGAAACGGCAAGCGAAGATACGGATTTATGACCAGTCACCGACATGATTTGTGATGGTGAAAATCTGCCTTTTGTCAGGATTGTCACACAAGTGGCACGAATTGAATGCTTTTTGTAGATTTGTGACAGGTAACAGGATTTACTTAGCCGAGACATAAATGCGCTTAAAGTGTCTTTCCTAATCGCTCTGTTGCTCTGATGCATACCATACATGAGAGTCCTCTTCAAAACTATCGAATGGACGTTGCCATAATTTTTGACAGTTGGGATTAAGTTTCTTCAGATAATTTTCAAATGATCTGACTGGACATAAAGGTGAGTCTGGGTCATACGGAATAAATCCAGTATTGCCTTCCTTTTCAGATGCGCGTCTGTTTTTAGTTAATTCATCCCGCCTTTTTTGATAAATTTTCTACCACTATCTGGGTCAGTAAAACAGTCAGTGAAACATCAAATGTTTCTTTTGTCATTGTGTCCATATTTTCGCAGCCATGACGAAAAATGTAGCATAAGTTCTAATTGAACTTTGTTACGTAAACCAACTGGAGTGTTTGGATTAAAATGAATGCTATTATACATTTTTTTCAAATCAGACTGTGCTATGGAAGGATGATGCTGAGTTTCTCCTAAACCCTCGAATTTTAATTCATCTACATTAGTTTTATACGATTCACAGGAACTTGTAAATTCTGTATCTTTGATAATGTCAAAATTCTTCATGTGAGGAGACTCTTTAAGATAACGATTGAGGCCATATCTGAAGTTTTCCATAGAGTTTGTCTTATATTTGGACCCATCACTCTTACGAGCATCCAAGTAAAAATCGGTACGTATTTCATCAAGTTGAAAAACATCAAAGTTCTCAAAATCAACGGGTTGTTGTTTTTCTTGTAAATACTCCCTGAAAATATTGGCAGCTTGATTATTAGCTCTCACAGTTGCACTTGGTATCGTTTTGACACGTTTTTTCTATTATTTATTCTTCAGAATGTGTTGCAAATCTTTTTGCCATTTTTTTTAGAATGCAGACGACAAAATCAAAATAGTCGGCAATACACTTATATTTACATATCACCAAGTAAACAAAAACAAACAAAATTAAGCGGGGTTTCGAGCAGGGACCAGGTCGGACTAAAATTAGAATGTAAATTTGGTGAGAGAGTTACTTCCCTTTCGCCGTGTATCGGTTACCAGGAGTAAGCGATGTCGAGTTTAATTTATTGATAATATCGGAAATAGAAAGCGCAAAATTTAAGATTAAGATAATACACAATAAAATATACAGCATTTTTCAAATTGATTGATACTTACAAACTAAGCGTAAATTTTACTCTTTTATTGCCCAATTGAACATGGTGGCGGCCATTACCGCTCTATTCACTCTTTCTTATTACCCGTGTAATTTTTATTTATTACCCGAGTGAATTATTTATCACCCTTGTAAAATTGTAACATCGGCATTTACAAGGACCTTATTATTATCCAATCAGATCGTAAAGAAATTATCTAAAAATGATATTCCCGGAATTTGCGAAGATGATTTGTATTGATTACGTGGTACAGCGACGAACTCCATTGGGAATGAATCAATTCACTTGGGCCCAAAAACTGCTGAAAAGTATCTTCAGATCGTTCGATTGATCGTTTGTTTGATTCAGAGTGTAAATGTTTACTCGTTTGAAGGGTTTTCGTTGTCAACTTCAGGAATCATTGTTCATATGTAGAAATGATTAATATTCATTAAGCACAGTCACGTGACATTTTGTGACGTCGTAGCAGAAATGCTAACCCGCGAAGGCCCTGACTATCTGATTAAAATTATTCCCAATGTGTCCCTTCTTAAATTAATTACAATATAACAGGAAAATGTCCCTAAAAAAGAAAATACTACAAACTTTTGAAGAGGATTTTTTTTATTATTATAATTTTTAAAATAAGTTTAAGCCCCTCTTGTGGACCTTACTTAAAATAAAAAAATACTTAAAATACGCGATTTTTCAATTATCTGGGAACCATGAAATTAAATGTGTATACAAATACTGAGTATCAGTGAATCGAACGCACCCTCCAGATTGTGTTTTTAGAATGACGAGATTAAAACGTATGAACTTTTCGGCTCAGTAAATAAAGAAAATATAGAGGACAACCACACTTTACGCTTCAAAAATGTAAACACACCAAGGAACCTGTATTTTATTATGAATTTTACAAATTTTTACACTATGGGTTACCTGTATGTTTGTAGTGAAAGTATCACGCTCGGCAAATGTTCAGAGTTATCGAATTTTTTCTTTAGAACTTACTTTTTCTTTCGCTTTTATTTTCCTTCATGTAAGATATCATTCATGGCACACTGTCATGGCGGATATGCACTCGTCGAAAAGGCAGTTCGCTCCTCGTTTATATTCATATTTTTTTTGGTCACGTGTTTGCGAAGTTTTGTTTCCGGGAAGATATGAAAACTAGAGGCGTAAAACACAGCTATCGCCAAATACGTTAGACAGTCTAGCCCCTTCTTTGATCCCCCTATACAATTGATAACCGGTGTCATTATGAATTTTCCTACCAAGTTTATTTATTCCGACAGTTTGAATGTGCTTTTCAGTGTTTTCTCCTAAAGTTCCAAAATTCTTCACTTTTTTCGATTTTTGACATTAAAAGGAACCCTTTAATTGAAAGCTAGGGTGAAAAAGTTGGCATGCGACGGATAAAATTTGCACGGTCGCTTTGATCAAATCGAACAATAGATAGAGATCATGTGGTTGTAGTATGAAAAATAGAGCCAAAATTAGCTGAATTTGCTATTTTTGTCAAAACTGAATATCTGTTACATAGAACGACGTAAATTTAAAATTAAAAGGAACCCTGAAAATTTTTTAATATTTTAATAAATAGAAGGCTTTGGTTTTTGTAACGGTGTAGGGTTAAAAATTTAGCAGAGATATGTTCCGCCACTCGGTGCAAGTTCTGTATGTCGCCAAATTTATATTATTCACTATAACGATTCATTGAGAAAAATTGCAAATCATCATCAAATATGGCGAATATGCAAAGTGAATTATTGAACTCTTTCTTTGGTATGCAAGTTATAAGAACACAACACGCATGCCGGGGGTGATACCAGCTAAACAGGAGGTGCTTATCCTTTGGGTACGCCCGGTCTCATTTTTCTGGTAGGAGTGCACGTGTTTAACCCGATTTGTTTAAAAAAAACAACTTTTCTTTGGGATTATGCTTGTTTTTGATAAATCTGTTTTTAAGACGTACAAAAGTCGAGTTTCAATATCGATCATTTAGTTAGAATAGAGCGTTATGGTTATTGTGGAGTGGGAAGTTCAATTATTACTTTTATTTTCCTTGTAATCAATCAAAAACAAACATACTTATCCATTTCCGAATCACAATCCAGAAGCAAAGTAAAAACTGACAAGCAAGGTTAGACACGTGAACTTCCACCAGGGAAGTGAGGCCGGGTGCTCCGGAAGGGTAAGCACCTCCTGTTTAGCTAGCTACACCCGTCACGTGTGTAATCAAAATTATGTGAAAGGAACATGGAACTAGGAGATGTCAAATATATCCAAGGCAATCCTGGACACAGAGACATCAAACTTATCAACAATACTGTGATGACGGCCATAAAACTTTTTGAGGGCCTTGATAAGCCTAGGCTTGCAAGATCCCCGAGTCAACAATTTATTTGCAAGCAGCCTACTTCGTTGTACAAAGTCCCCGTAGTGGGAACAAGCTCTACCATAGCGTATTAATTGGGAAACAAATACACCATAAGCAGGAGAAGCAGGTATATTGCTGCATAAAAAAGGAAAGTTGACAATAGAAAAATTGAAGTCATCACGTTTGTCATAAAGTTTCAAATGTAGCCTTTCTTGTGCGTTATAATTCAGGTATAAGTCTAAATATGAAGCAGAACTTGAGGAATCAGTCGTGTCTTTTATTTCAAGCTCACTAGGATAGATGACATTTACATTTACATAATAAACACCAACATTTAAAAGACAACTGCTTTATTCCATGTTATTGGTGGTCTGGTCAAGCTTTCGGCCTGGGGTGGCCTTCATAAATACAACGTCTCATATGTACAAAATGTGGATCAAATAAAATACATTAAAATTAAAAGAGCGTTTGATATTTATAAAGTTCTTTAACATTCGTCCAGAATTAACCAGTCTTCTGGGTCAATCCAGGTGGAATGGGATTCTGTGCTGTTGATGCTGGTACTGCTATCGCTGATATAGAGATCTGTTTGTAGATCGTTTAACATTACAGATGTGTATGTTTCTTGTTCTCTCTGGAAAACTTCCTCTTTGCGTGGAGCATCTTTAATAGAAGGATTTTTTGGTTGTAGTTCTTAGTGGCTGGTATAATCCGGAAAATAGGTTTTTAGTTCAGTGGAGCCTTTTTCTTTTTTGAAATACTTTCAAACGGCGGATTCCAATGTTTAGGTGGTTCAATTTCCAAGTATATAGTAGTCTCGAATTCCTCGATTTTCACAGTTGGATCTTGATGGATTTTGGAGATGTGGCGTTTGGCTAGGTCCTTTCTCCCACATGTTGCAAAGCAATTCGTGCACTCGTATTTCTTTACTATGGCGTCGTGCTTCTGGTTATAATGACTTTTCAGATTGGAAATTGTGTCAGATTTCAAAAGGTAATTTTGTTTTGTTTTGGTTGGTATTTTGCGCGGAGTTGTTTTTGTTCTGACTATCGTGTTATTCCTTTAAATTCAATCCACTTGGTTCTGTTGTTTTCAATTTATGTATCTAGTATTCTTCGGTTCTCATGCGTGTGTTGTTGTCCGACGTTGTTATGGCTATACCTATGACTGTGACGTCATTAATATTGTAGTTGTTAGCTGTAGAGTGGCGTGACACTTTTTTTTATTATTATGATTATTTTGCCGGGGTGGGTGGGTTAGTATTTGCAAGCTTGTTTTGATTATGGTCGACTCCACTGAAGCTGTTTAAATCGTTATTTCCATGTGTCATTTATTAGGATGTGCCGAAGGCAAGCACCGAAGTGAAGTATTTTTCTGCAATTAAATGATCTATTTTTTTAAGTCTTCACCCAGCTACCCTCTGACAATGAAGTTACTTTATTCAAGGGTCTTCATTATTAACCACATAAGATGTTCTGCTCAATCTGAAATAGATTAACATGTTCTTGGCTTGTTTATCTGGTAATCACATCATCATATCCAAATGCTAGTGTAAATATCATTAAATGATCATATTTTCTTGGCCATGATTTGGGACTGTAACTTAGCCATGTTCAGGACCTACAACTTCCTGTACGACAGCATTTCATTTGGAACAGTAATGTTTAAATTTGATTCACCCTCGATTTCTCCAAGATCAACTTGGTCAGGAGCGAATCCATTGTGCGTTTCTGTCGAAATTTATGTTAAAATGACGGCGAGATCTCTGAAAGTTTCATCAGTCTGTCAATAAATATAATGATATCCTTTTTTTATTAACCAGATCAAAGCCTGCTGTACTCTTGGCTGGCACACATTGGATTTTTTGTAAGTTTCGTTTGAACTTTTCTTACGAAACCTCATTATCTTTGTTTCTTCAGGTAGTTTTGGTAATATCTGAGCTGCTTCATTGATATTTTGTGGAAATGTTTCACATTGCCAATTATCTGCTATTCCTTCATTTTTAATAATTATTACTAAACCTTTTATAATTTTGCAGCACTAGACAGACGTTTGAGAATTAAATTCCTCACCAGAAGTGCTCCTAACTCGGACCAAAATTAAGGAAATTCAATCATTTTTAGACGTTGAAGCGAAAAAGTAGGACCAATGTGTATTTTAAGAAATCCACCTTAACCAATATTTATGAAATGAAAATTTATAGCGCGTGATGTTGAATAATGTTAATTTTTAAGTCGTCTGGAAGATATCTTAAGTCCATTTATTTTCTCTTCAATAAAAACCTTTTTACATAATCAGTATCTGCTATATCTCTAGCATGTATCATTCTGCAGCCACTTTCATTTCTAGTCTTCATCTAAGACAGATATTGCAACAGTTATAATTGTGTCTCAATTTTTCTCTTCAAAAGAACGTATGCAATCCATGGCTATATCATATTGCATGCTGCTGGGAAGTAATGACGGTGGTCTTTGTAGTTCTGTTGCTTTTACTGAATGTTTTTTATGCATTTTTGATGTCTTTCTTTTTTTTTTTGCCTTAGTCTTTTCTCTTCTGTTGTCTCATTATCACAAAAGACAAATGGTAAACCTAGCTTTCTGCAGATACGATATGTATTTGTTTTCTATTTTACTGTTAAATTATTATTGTCGGGGACGAGTTTCCAAATTCAAATTGCTTGTGAAATAAATGCAGTCAAAATCTGTCAAATATTTACTGAAGAGTGTTTTCTGAAATAGTATGGTCGCAATTTCTTTTATATTTATATTAGACTATTATTATTTCCCGATTTATTTTATTTATTTGAAACGGTTTATCTCCTTATTCTCAAAGCTATAACATTTCTAGCAAAAATATCTTGGTATGCATAGTTAAGCGATCTTCTGTTTTAAAACAGACACCTGCTGGTGCATTGCTTTATGTCCGGGATAATTTTACTGACTTAAGGAAAATAACTGTTAAAATGCAATAATTTAAAAAATCCAAAGTTAGATCCTTATATACGACATTCAAAAAGTTACGTCAGTGTTGAATTGAAGATATTCATGTGGTTTTAGCAAAACAATGTATTAACATTCATTCCAAAACGACCAATAAAAAAATAAATGTAAGTATACCTTGAGAGCAACGGTGAATTGCGTACTGAAAAAGGTGAAATAGTTTTTCAAATATCACTATGTTCAAGGACATTACTCTTACTTGAGGATAACATAGTAATAATGATAAACATGCCAATCCATAGTGATATAAAGGGAGAGAGTGAAAAATGGATAAAAACAAATATACTTATCCATATTCATACGATAAATAATTTATCATAAAATGTAAGTGTAACATAGATTCTCGGTTCATGTTTTCTTTTTTACTCATCAAACTTTAACACCTTTTTATAGATGTCAGGATGGGTAGTTTGATCTCGAGACAAGGCATGATCGATTGCAAATCTGTCTTATCGACTTTTCAGACGTGACACACATTGTGCAATATCAAGTGGTCTAACTTTGGGACTATTGCTGATCTTTTAATTAACCTAAAAATACATTTTCACTGTGTCTGATTTGACTCCTTCAAATGTTACAATTTTGAAAATGCCCGTGTTCATTTTCTGATACTCAGTAATTTATGGACAGTTAAAGTTACGGTAGTTTTTTTAATGTGTAATATCTTTTTTTCTCAATTCTTTGACTGTATTTTAAGGAATAGGACGCAGATTGGTTAGAAGAGTACTATTATTACCAGCGTACTTGGTAGTGCAAATAAATATAAATATAATAATTGTAAAAAAGAAAAGGTAACTTTAAGGATTTTAACAAATATTATTTCTATTAAGAATTTTTTTCATCCATAACATTTTACAATCACAATGGTAAACAACTTAAGACATTACGCAGTTTAAGTAAAATATAATTTGCACTCGCTTGATCATTTGTAAAGCTAACAAACTATAACATATCCATGATTGTGTTAACCCTTAGAGTACCACGGTAATTTTCGACAGACCATCCACTCTCGGAGTGCCACGACGATTTGAAAGAAAATTCGATGAAAAAAAAAAATATGTACGTGTACTTGGCAAAAGCCAACAAAACCAAAATAATACATAAAATGATAAACAGAAAATAAAATATTACTAAAATAAAATACTGAAATGGTTAAGTAAATTGAAAGAACTGTGGATCTGGAGATTGCAAGTACAATATCAACAAGGAACGTCAGTACAGAACATTTCGTTTTTTTTTGTTGCTAAATTACAACAAAAGTAACAGACCAGAATTGTCCAAGTATATATGAAGAATAACGGCATAAAGAATTATAAGAAAACTAGTATATGTATTCATTAAATAAAACTTCGCTTGTTATGCAGCAATTTTTAATACAAACGATTAAGCCAAGTGTATGAATTTAATTACTAGTTGTTTTTTAATCTTGTACCATGTTTCTAGTCCCCGTCTTGGATAAGAACATTTGGCATATATTATTAATGGAGTTTCTGTTTACTAAATTTATGAAACCATTGTAGTAGCTCAGCTGGTAGAGTGCTCGCTCCTTGAGGTCGTAGGTTCGAACCAAGGCTTGAAAGTAGGTAGCAACTGTTCTTTCGCCAAACACTCGGCATTACGAAATGAAAGTCACGGTTCTTTCGGATGGAAATTGAAATTTAAAAAAAAAAATTGAAATTTTATGATTTATGGTAAAAATAATTCTTTTAATTCCACGGTCTCCTCACAAAATGGTTAATTTAAATAAAATAAAAATAAACTTTAAATAAAATGCAAAGCTCTCAAGATGGCTGGCGGTACTTCGACTTTCTCTGTCGCATAAATTTACTAAAAGATATTAGCTTGTTTTCAGGGTTTTTTTTTTTTTGGGGGGGGGCGGCTATAATTAGAACATGGTTCTATATGAAACGTTTTTATTTAGACTTAAAGTACACTGTAAATATCACGAAAAATAAAATGCACGGTAAACCCGTTACATATGTGTAACACCCCGAGTTCTAATTTCTATGCTAGAAACAAAATAAAGGTTGTAACTTTTTGCTTTTCATATTAACGACAGCCATATTTTTGAAATAAGTCGGATACGGTTTTTAATCATTACCCTAAATGTTAGAAGACACGTTCAATATTTACCGGACCAAGGTTTACAAAGTGAGCTATGATGGGTAAACTTCGCAATTTTATTTGATTATTATTATTTTTTTTTTTTTTAAATAAATAAAATAAAAAAAAACACGTCGCATATTATTACCCGGGTTTCATAACTTGGGGGTCAAAAACGTTTTATTCGTTTGAACAGCGTTTTTGTATTTTGAATTTCTTCATTTAAATATGAAATTTTACAAGTTATAAACATTCAGATTTAATACATTTGATAATTACATTGTATGTCGTCTCCCAATTTTTTGCCACACTTCCAACTTGCGGGGGATATTTTGGTGCCGAAGCTGTTTAAGAAATTATCGATTCTGAGTCGATGTCTCTGAATTTTAAGAATGCAACTGTTTTTGAACAAAACTGACAACGCCATATCGCAATACGTCAACAGATATATGAAATTTATATTGTCAAATCATATCACAATAAAACAAATACTTAGCATCTATAAAAATTAATTATTTCACTGTAATTTAAACAAGATTTCACTTTATACAATACTCTAAAAGACAATGAAATAAAGTTTTATCAGAAATTGCTTGCAATTATTGTTTTTATAGAATAATATAAGGCATATAAATGTACCTGATGTAAAATGTTTGTTTTTTAAAGTATAGATGATAATTATAATCTTTTCAATATGAGAATACATAATCTAGTAGTACAATAGAAGTTAGTGTTTTGTTGCGAAAAGTAAGCACCTTGTTAATAAGTGACTGTTAGGTATTTGAACCCTATGTCGAGTATCAATTTGCGCATCACGAACTCGCCCGATATTGTCAAAATTTACAGGCATGAACTTAATTCTACTTTTTTGTAACACCTCACTATATATATAATAAAACTACGTGCTCTAAATATTCTGTAACACACAGAACAATGGCATAATATATTTATATAAAGATATATATAACAATGTATTTTAACACCAGTACCGTGCTGACATACCATATCGCGATCATCGGGTGTAAATACTTACACGATATCAGTGTCAAAAACATAACTTTGACACACCGATGTTTTTATCTACACAATTGTTTTTATAGTATAGGTGTCAGTATTACAGTGCTTTTTAAACTAATACATATGATGACATCACTGTTTTTCAAAAACATATAAGACATGTATAACGGTTTCAGGTTCAAAATCATTTATTTGCGTTCTGGTTCTGTGTTAACTACGCAAGATGACCAAATTACTGGACATGTCAAAGTGACAGGTGCGTTGAGTATTATTGTACTCGCGCTTTTCAACAAACAAAAGTAACACGTTGAGTAAATGACATGTCTCTGTTTACGAATATATACAAGACAGGTGTAACGGTTTCGGGTTAAAAATCGTTAATTTGCGTTCTGTTTTGTACACCACGCAAAATAACCAAATTACTAGGAATGTCCCAGTGGCATGTGCGGTGGAATCACATTTAAATGTTTAAACATATCCAGCGCTTTAAAACAAGTTTCACTCCATATGCAAGACATGAATAACGGTTTCGGAATAAAAATAATTGATTTGTGTCTTTTTTATATACATCACATAAACAGACAGACTTATAAAAATGTCCATTAAGCAAAAAACCATGTTTTCAACAAATAAATGTAACGCATCGATTTATCGAAGTATATCTCAGGGGCAAAACAAGGAAAGCCCAACAATAGACCCAAAATTCGGACAGACAGAACCATATTTGATCAGAGTTCTATGATCGAATGTCAGGCAGACAAGATTTTTTAAATTTCGTGAAGACTGCTAAAACCAGACTGTTTTTACACCATTTCTTAAATGAAAAAATGGACAAATCCCCTAACAAAAACATTAATTTGCGATACTTTTATACATCACGCAAAATGACCGACATAATTGAAATGTTCATCAAGTGGCATAATGCGATCCCACGACATCCACTTACCAGACTGAGCTATTGTAGTAGTCCTTTTTTAAACAGAAATGTCTCTTTGTAGCATTCCCATCAGAAATTTGAGTCTAGTTGGTTGATGGGTTGAAACGTGTTTTTGGCCCAAGTCAATTAAAATTATATAGGTGGCTAGTTTTGGAATGAGATGGAGAAAGCCTGAGAAAATCACAAAACAACAAACTTTCTTATCTCAATTAGACAACGTCCGCTTCAAGAACGTTATACAAAAACTTAAATTTGAGTACCCGCCTGATATAAAGAGGTCAGTGTATTGACTGGTTCAAACCGGTGTTACTATGATGTTTTTGATGAAGCGGTAAACTGTCTTCAATGTACTGACTCGGTGGGCTTACACCTAAAAGTTACCATATATGTGCAATCATATACGATTTGAAAGAAAAAGTATACTTAAAAATTATCACGATGGAGGGTAAAAATGATTTAAAATGTCTAAAATTGTCCTCTAAGTTTGGGGTTAGTAGAACATTGATTAAAATTAAATCCAACAATACAGTCTAAATTGAATATGTTTGGAAACGGCCGTGCTGTAAAATTGAAACTGGTATAATATGATAATGTAATATGAACCGCTGAGTCGGTATCTTATCACAAACTCAGTAGGTTATAATTGTGTATTATTGCTATAAATGTACAATTGTCTCAATTTGCTACTAGTGAACAAATTGAAATTCCTCAAAAAACTAAGGTGTGCCCTCATATGTAACGTATTTCCTCAGCTAAATTTGGTAAATTATATTTTTGGTCTTTTTGATATCTTTATAACATCTTGAAAACAATTTTGGTCCAAGCTCACTGATGAGGAATTGTGTTCCGAAACGGTCGTTTAGTGCTGTAAAATTAAAACTGGCTACAAGAAAATCAAATCAAAGTTAGCGGAAAAAATGATGTAACAAAAAATATGGAACGGAGAGCAATGAAAATAGTATTTAAAACTGGTTTGACTCAAATATTCTTAATATAAGATTCGGTCGGTGGGATAAGACAATTTTTTATAATATAAATTATATGATATAATTATATAAATACAGTGTTTTCTCCAGCTCTATGATTATACGGGCCCGTAAATAAATTGGGGTTATAAATATGATTTTTTATAAACTTATGTACAAATAGCTGCTTCATTTTTATGTCAAGTAATGTGCGGTTGTTTTGTCAATGTAGATTAGAATAAGGCTGATTCCAATGCAGCTCTCTGCTGTACGTACTTTAAACGACGAACTTATTGGCACCATTTCCTCATGAGGCACATTTATATGGCAGCACATGCTCTTGGTTCTCATAACGTAACCACGTGTGTTCTTTGAGCCATTTTCTTGAGCTATTAGTTTTTTCACTTCCATTTTCTGCAAGTTAAAGGTCGCTATCATTGCTTGTGTAACTTGCACTGCAGTAGGTACATAAAGAAAAAGTCATTCGCAATGTTTTGCCGGCTTCAAACTGTTGGAGGATCGTGTATTCAATTGCATTTGTTAGTTATTAAAGTTTTACTTTGCTGATAGGATTGTGACATGGACATGAGCTGTTAGTTTTGCTTTGATTTGTACCATCACTTTTTAATTAAAAATGATATATTGCGTGAAGATGACATAGTCAAAAATGTAAATCATTGCCATGTGAATTGTGTTTGATTAAAAGATATATATATTGAAGTCACAAAATTTTTTAGAGTTGATACAATAATCTATATGGCGACCGTGGGATATACTATATGGCGACCGTGGGATATACAATCTATATGGTGGCTTTGAGATATCAAATCTATATGGCGGCCGTTGGATATATGCAATCTATATCGTAGCCGTGGGATATACAATCTATATGATGGCCGTGGGATATACAATCTATATGGTGGCCGTGGGATATACAATCTATATTGTGGCCGTGGAATAGCCAATCTATATGGCGGCCGTGGGATATGCAATCTATATCGTGGTCGTGGGATATACAATCTATATGGTGGCCGTGCGATATATAATCTATATGGTGGCCGTTTATGGATCACATTGCCTCTTTTTGAGGACTTGATAATATAATATAATAAATGTATAAATGTCATATATGTAATGCGCAATTAACTTTCATTGGACTGTTATTTAAAGGCGTGTCGAAATATAATATCTCGATACTAAAAGGTGTGAGTTCTTATATCACCTCATCTTTACTAGGACAAACACCATCAATCCTATAAATTATGTTAACCTGTGCATTGTAATCAATGATAACTCGTTACAGAAAATAGCTTGAATATGTTATTTGAAACAATAGCTGTATTGCTTGTTGTAAATGTGAAATGCATCAATGTTGCCAGCAATAGGCATTTACAACGTTTATATTTCAACCATTCGATACGATTCTTTGACAGAAATGTTCCAGATCGAAGATACATCTTTCGTTCTTTTCTTTTGTGGAATAATAGATGGGCAGAAAATGATAACATTTACGGTAACAAGATGACAATACAAACCCTATCTGAACGAAAAGAGGAAAAAAACAGAATTTATCCAAACAAGACCGAGTCAAGGATCACATCTGGAGAAAAAATAATTAAGTCGTCGATACCTCCGCTCAATTCGATGCTGTTGCCTGGTGATAGAAATTTCTCTCATCGGAGAAGCCAAAATATATTCTCTAAATCTTTGCTTAACTTGGTGTCCAATCCTCGTAGAGCAAGAGACGTTTCAGAAAAAGATCCCTGCTACTTTCACGGATCATGTGTGATAAATAATGGTTTTGCAGATGTTAATCACAGCTTCTGCTTCTGTGATAACGACTGTTTACTCTACAATGACTGTTGTTTTGATGCAAATCGTTCAAACATGTCTGGGACGGAACCAGGAATGACACAATTCATGACATGTGTGAAGATATCGATGCCATTCAATGCAGACAGTAAATTCAAATTACCCAACACTGGGTACCACATGGTCACTAAATGTCCAAACAATACTACCACCAAAGATGCTTCAAAATGTATCAACTATTCGAAGGATGATATACCGGTCACTGACTTCGAAGGTATTGTGTATAGAAATATTAACTGTGCTGCTTGTCATGGTGTTGATAAATTCAAGTTTTGGGAAATATCATTTTCTTTTGACACGTGTATGCATTTCGATTATTCATCTATAACTACACTCGATATTAACGAAAGGATAACGATATTAAAACGACAGGGCTGCAGAATGAATATTATTCCACCTCGTGATATTGCGCAGTTTCCAAGACACTGTATCAATAATATTAATGACTATGAAAATAGTGACAATGAAAAATGCAACGCTTATGCCAATCCAATATACCTACTGTTTGACGGCGTGTACGTCAGAAATTACTTTTGCTTAAATAGAACCAGACCATTCTTGTGCTCAATTCCATTGGAAACCTTTGCTGGAAGATGGATTATATTGCCAATGACCGTCTTGTTTCAGTTTAAAGAACAACCTGGGTTAGAAAAAGGTGACTGTCCAGGTACAGATAGAAACATTAAGGTAATATATATATATATATATATATATATATATATCTTGTTATAAAATAATTCCAAGTTTCGATTAACATGTGTCTAAACATTAAATGCTTCCCCTTCCGGAGCACCTGGACTAGCTTCCTTGCCAGAAATTCACGTATGTTAACCTAATTTGCTGGCTTCTAAGTTTTTATTTTATTTTGGGATTGTAGTTTGATCATTGAGTAGTTTGTTTCTTTTTAGAGTTAAGTTGAGTAATGGTGTTTAACGTCTCAGTATAGAATAGTTAACTTATATCAAGACGTCGCCAGCTATAGGCGAGGGTGCATAAATTTTGCCTGTGCATTGCGCTGATGGCAATATAAAGCAGGGTTCTTTAACGTGCTAAGCATACCGTGAAACGGTACCTCGTTTATTTTTAAGTTTCCATCCGAAAAAACAGTCATTACCCACTTTTTAGTCTTGGGTCAGACCCGGTCGGTGTTCGAACAAACGGTCCTACTTACGAAGCGAGCACTCTTCCAATTAGGCTACCACAGTAGTGTTTCTTTTTAGATTTGCATGTCGTGTTAGTTTTTTCCGTGTAAAATTGTTTCCTTTCATTATTTTACAATCTGCTGAAATTTGTCAGGCTTTCAGTGCTATAACTGGTCCTTAATTATATTTTTGCTCCACATTTGGACCTTATTCGTCGGCTTGAACATTTAACTTGGCGTTTTGTTTTGGGGTTTGAAGTAGTTGTTGCCGCTTTATTTGCAAGGCTAAGGATCATCTAGTCTTCAAATGAGCATACTTAAGAAGCGTTGGTTGTAAAAAAAGTGTGATGGTTTGAAATAAGTGGGGCGACTGAGAGCCCCTTCAACAATATTTTACCGTTGACTGTTGCCAAGTAAATGTTTCTGTAACAAGTTTTATACTCCTTTTTATGTTTATTGAGACATTTTTCGCTGAAATCGAACAGGAGAGTAAATTAATGCCTTTGCACTGAATCTTTATACGCTAAGTTTCGGTTCTTGGATGTTTTAATATCGTTATCATAGGTGCAATTATTTACAAATAAAAAATCAGCAATTAGGGTTCATGCAAATACACACGCATACAGAAAGGAGGGATACTAAACATAATAGTAATAATTGAGTGTTAATTATTAATTAAAGAGCCAAAATATATTGACGACGTATTGTTTTTGCATCCTTTCTTATTATTAAGGCGCCCTATTGAAGTTTGTCGACTTTTTGTTTCTTGTTTTGCACCGTTTTTATTATTCTCCTTGCCATGAACTTGTCCGACTAATTTCTCAAAGACCGTTTGTCGGTTTTTAATCTTACTTCACGCGAAGGTTGATCCCCATTCAAAGAGATGTCAAGAGTTTTCAAAATTGCAACTTTTTTCACCGAAACTTAAATTAAAAGTGCTCCAAATTGAGTGATATTTTACACAAAGGCTGAATAGGAAGTGTAGAACTCATTTTAAGCCTTAAAATGTCCAAATTGGCGATCATTTGTCTGAAAATGGGGAAAAACAAAACAAAATAGGAACATTAAAAGTGCTTCAAATGGAAGGAAATCTTGCAGAAAGGTTATAAAGTAAGTATAGAACTTACTCTGCGGTTTAAAGTTTCTAAACTTGTGGCTGTTACAATGGAAAAGGCGAAAAAATCATAAGTGCTCCAAATTCAATGAAATATTACATATATATAGTATATGGAGTAAAAAACATATACACGAATTCATTTATATGTTTGGGCGCCTTACTTGTAATGATGCATCCATCCTTATATTAATACTTGGTTTACTTTTTTTTAATTTATTTTCAGAGTTTCTGTTTTACATCCAAATGTGAAGATATGTCATCGAAACACATGTGCTCTACAGAAACGGTGACTGACTATGTTTTCAAGTACAACGTGTCTTTAGAGAGTAATGGAATATGTTCTTCTGGGGTCTTTGAACGAGCATTTTTATGGTATTTCCTTTCACTACAAGTTGACCAGTACAACGTTAAATTAGAATCGTCTAATGTAACGATTAAATGCACGAAAAACAAAAATAAATGCATCGCCAAATCTTGCTTTACGGCTCTCATAGGATCAACCAGGACAGATAGTGAAATTATTGAGATACGAAAGAATGTTTCGCATTTGAAATTTTTCTATGAAGAAGAAGTTGAACACAATTCTACTCCAAACTTGATACAAATACAGAACACACAATTAACTGATTATATAGGATGTTCAAATGAAGGTGAAGATTCATTCATAATTCATTATCACATTTTCAAAAAATTTCAAAAAGTTTTACAGTTCAGACATCTTAATAAGACAATAAGACAAATTCCAACAAAAGTAATGGTCAAAGTTCAGGTTCCATCACAAGAACATGATTTCAATGCTTTTCCGTCTTTTGTAAACGTACTATACTGGAATATAACCTACCAAAATTTAACCTTTATTGAAAACACAAATTTCTTGTATTTTGTTCAAACAGTCATTACATATGTTACAATGGGCACTTCATCACTAGTCTTGATCTTAACATTGTCACTTTTTCTTGCTTCTAAAATGTACACTTCCCTACCGGACCAGATTTGTATCAACATTATTTTTTCATCGTTACTTTCTTATATATTCTATATGTTTGGAATTGGTCTGTTGGTTAACCATTCTGTTTGTTATTTTATTGGTGTCGCCTTGCATTTCCTTTGGTTAAGCGTGTTTTCATGGACTAGTCTTTATTCTTATGTCGTTGGAACAACATTATCAGAATTGGAGAACAATCTATCATTCGATGCTCAAACTGCATGGTCTTTAAAACTGTTATACGTTTTTAGTTATGGAATACCATTCATTATTGTAGGCACAGCTGTTAGTCTAGATGTATCAGTACTGAGTGAAAGAGGTATGCAGTACAGTGGGGAAACATGTTTTCCAACAGGATACCCAGGCAATGTAATCTTTTTCACTGGCCCTATTCTTCTTTCGATAGTTTTCAATATAGGGTATCTTTTAAAAACTGCCAAAACGTTAAGAAAAATTGGAATAAAAAATTCAATTTTAAACAAATCCACTGAAAATACCATTTCGTACTTTGTTGTATTTGTAAAACTCTGCCTTTTCTCGGGAATATTTTGGTTATTTGGTGCAATATCTCAAATCCTAAAGATAGAAATTTTGGCCTATATCTTTATTGTAGCATGCGGTTTACAAGGCTTTGTCTATGGTGTCTGTTTTCTTTCTGCTAGTCGGATAAAACAAAACTGTTTAAAAATAATTAAAAAGGGCAATTCTAAATCAGGCGTAATACATCAAGCTCGGGAAAAGGTTGTAACCACAACTGTTTAGTATATAAAATATTTCTGGGAATTTAATGACTGCCAAGGTTCTTCTCCAGACAATCTATGGAAAAATAGAATAAAAGCTTAAAGTAATTGCAACAGAAAATATTTTCATGTGATTGTTTTCAGGAAGAAATGTGTTATCATTCACCATAAAAAATCTTAAGAATTTCAATTCAGTGGAATTGGTCTTTTTTCCAAATAAAAGTTGTCAATAGCATTTTTCGTAAAAAAAAATGAAGTTAACTTTGTTTTGCGAGCGTAAATTTTACATAAAAGTTTTCAAAAACTTCAAGTGTTTTTTGCTACTACATGAAGAATAGCCTAGAAATCAGAGACAAATTATACTGACTTTAAATGAATCATTGAAGACATTTTTAATACAATATACATATGAAATGTAAAAAATGAAAATTTTGTTGAATGACTTATGTAAAACGACAGTAAAGGTATGGTGAAAAATTGAAAAAAAAGATTTATTAACCTAAGATATATTTTAATTTGCACACAAATGATAAATCTAAAATAAGTGTATCTCAGGTTAAAACATAATTGTTGTCATCTACAGCATTAGTCTGGGTATTCTGTCATTAATTCTTCTTTAATAGAAATGTTTGATTGTGACAGACTAAAAATAAATTACAACCAAATTCAAATGTAAAATGAATACATCATGTATTTGAAAACATTAATGATTCGTGAATTCCAGTATCTTTGCTTTACGGTTTGTTCAAATAGCAAAAAAGCATTATGATTATGGGACTAAAAACCTACTAGTTGTACAAGAGTTAAGTTGTTTACAGAAAAACAGAAATTAAAACTCATAAAAACCGTTTACAGTATTGCAAGCCTAGGCTTATCAAGGACCTCAAAAAGTTTTATGGCTGTCATTCGAGTATTATTGATAAGTTTGATGTCTCTGTGTCCAGGGTTGTCCTGGATATATTTGACGTCTCGTAGTTCCATGTTCCTTTCACACAATTTTGATAACACACGTGGCGGGTGTAGCTAGTTAAACAGGAGATGCTTTCCCTTCCGGAGCACCCGGCCTCACTTCCCTGGTGGAAGTCTAAGTGTCTTAACTTGTCAGTTTTTACTTTGCTTCTGGTAGATCACGGAGACCTTTACTTTACACCATTTGTAAAAGTCATCCTGAAAGTTGATTTCCCATCCGTATTTATTTGTTATAATATAATATGTGTTGTTCGAAATGTCAGATCTGTTAAGTCGTCAGTTAAGGCCAAGTTAATTGGATACGTAGAACGCGGCTTGAAACTCCGGGACGGCAAATTTAATTATTATTAAGGTTCGTGGCATATTTTAATTAATTAAACTAGTTTAATAAATTTCATATTAAACCCTCACTCGTCTTAGATCCTCTATGTATAATGCAATTAGATGTTGTTTTTTAAAGTCAATGTGTTATTATTTTTGTTCTTATGACATCACTGTATAATTTAATTAAGTTGTCAAATTGATAATTTACATGTAGTTTTATTGTTCAGTGCATAAATCTTATGTTATGGTAATGTGCATTCATAAAATTGATGAATAAAAATGAAATCATACACAATGTTGATGTTATTTCATAATATTAATTAAAAATTGAATTATTTGATGCATCGAGCTTTTAAGCTAGTTAAAGAAACATTTCAACGTGTATTCACTACGGACTTTCAACAAGTAATTTGTTTCCCAATTAATGCGCTATGGTAGACCTTGTTCCCACTACGAGGACTTTGTACAACGAAGTAGGCTGCTGCTTGCAAATATGTTGATTCAGGGATATTACAAGCCTAGGCTTATCAAAGCCCTCAAAAGTTTTATGGCCGTCATCACAGTATTGTTGATAAGTTTGATGTCTCTATGTCCAGGATTGCCCTGGATATATTTGACGTCTCATAGTTCCATGTTCCTTTAACACAATTTTGATTATACACGTGACGGATGTAGCTAGCTAAACAGGAGATGCTTTCCCTTCCGGAGCACCCGGCCTCACTTCCCTAGTGGAAGTTCACGTGTCTTACCTAACTTGTCAGTTCAAAAGTTTTACTTTGCTTCTGGATTATGATTCGGACATGGATTAGTATGTTTGTTTTTGATCTCCACAGGTTTTGCATGCTGTCTCCTGGATACATTTCAGCTTTTACAAGGTTTGACGGTCAAATAATAGGATTTCAAAATAGGAAAACGGTTTAGACGCAAGTTCTGAAAACTGCCATTGCAAAATTAACGTTTCGGCCATTTCAGTTGTAATTGTCACATAAAATTCACTACATTAATAATAATATATTTTCAATAACATTTGGTGGTATGATTTTGTAAAATATAAATTATTAACGAATTAAGAAACGAATTAAGCATTACATTTTGACTATTTAGAAGAAAAATGTTGACCCCTTAAGGAACAAAAATGCAATAAAATTAACAAAGAATAGTATATATAAAGTTTTAAACAAAAACAAACATAATTATCCATACATATGTCAGAATCTCAATCTAGTAGCACAGTTAAAACTTTAGAACTGACAAGTAAGGTTAGACACGTGAACTTCCATTCAGAAAGTGAGACTTAAAAGTACGAGCCCCCCTTTAACTCTCGTCTGTAACTTCGTTAAGTAAATATTTTCGTTGACATTAAATTTCGTGGGTTTATCTTACCCACGAAATTTATTCCCCCACGAATGTTTGTGATTCTACATTACATAATTGTGTTTGAAAACCTACACGTATTTCATTTTACATCATACCGATTATTTAAAACAGTAAGACATTGGTTAATTCATCAGCAGGAAAAAATAAGATTTTGCCAAGTACAATCGATACACATATTTGTTTAGGACTACAGAATTGTTCAGACACAAATGCTTAAAATGTCTTTTCATGAGTATCAGTTTTTTACTGGGTCAAACTTATATGTATATTTAAATAATGACATTTCATTCATTTCCCTGCGTTTAATTATCAAAAACAAACATACTAATCATTGTCCAAACTTATGTAGTTATATATTTACTATAACAACACAATACAATCACATTAACCAGCGTTTTTTTTAAATTAAAACTTGTGTTAGCAATTAGTGTATATACATGTATGTCTATATGAGACATTCAGTATATCGACACACAACTGTTTAAGGAATATGCATGCGTATAAGTAGCTGTTTTACTAAAATGTTCATTGATTGAAACCGATATGCTTATTTCAGTTTTCTTGATACATATAAATTAACAAAGTATGACAGGTTTGATTGGATTATATAAAAAGGCAGTTTTATGTCTCAATGTCTGAAATCATAAAGAAATAATATTGTATTTGAATTTCCAGATTTTTGTGCATAAAAGGTATATTTTATATGCAATTTTCTTTGAAAGTCAATCGTTATGCTATGATGTTCTAAAATATTAATAACAAGCAAGCCTCGTTCTGGACCAAATATATTAGAACAAGGGTTGAGATTTTTTGCACCGCAAGTTGTGATAGATTCAATTATTCTGGCATAGATTTAGTATGAGAGTTCTGGATTTCGATGCAAAATGGAGTACTTCGGCAATATAAATGAGATGAACGAACTATGTAACTGAAAAGCACAAAATTGGAACATAAATGCAACTAGGAACACAAGTATTATAAATAAATGCCGAAACATCCAAAAAGACCATGTAAAGAGACTACTGCTTTTAAATATCCTGACTCCGAGACGGCTCTCTAGTAAATGGTAAATTGTAAAGCAGTGTGGCCATAGGCACTATTGAGTTATCCCCATCCCAATCAGTTAATTTACAACCAGTAGTAAATAGTGTTATTTAGTTTCATAAGTTTGGTCAAGCACTACTAACAAGGAATTGCATTATTCCGAAACGGTCGTCTAGTGCTGTAAAGTTAAAAGTGGTATAATACTAGTATGTGATTAGAAATAACTAAAGTATGAACGTAAAACAGTTATTTAGTATGTGAACGATATTGGTTTATTGCAGTTTTTATTAATTTCTTATTATACTAGGATCAGTACGCGTGATTGTGAGTACTGAATCAAAATCAAATATACTATTGCATGTCAAAATTACAATCTCAAAGCAAAGTGAAAACGTTGAAACTGGTAATTTAAGTTAGTTTCTACAGAATTGAGTACGCCGTAATATTTACTTTAACATATTCATACTACTAAATTAGGAACGTGTTCGTGTTTCTGTGTAGATAATTTAGTATTTGTCCAATATTGATCAAGTTACATTTTAATGTATACCTCATAATAATAACACATGTTGCATCATGTTGTCGATTTCAGTGTAGTGTAATTATATTGATATTTAAAACGTTAACTAGCACTAATATATATCAGGATGTTTTGGATTAAGGCCACTCGAAGATAAATTTTGGTTTTACACCATTGATTCACCATATGTTTTTCATAAAAAAATCAAACACACAAACAAGATGGCACATATCCAAATCAAAATAAGCAAAGGAAACTATCAACTAAATGAAACATTTCAACTTCCACCAGGGAAAAAGGTCTTGTACGCATCCTGTGTCTAGTTAGCATAACCTACCAACTTGATTATAATCAAAAATGAAAATAAAAGGTCAAATATATCCAGGGTACTTTTTGATAGATAAACATCATACCTATGAAAATATTGTGATGACTACCAAAAAGGTCCTTGATAAGCTTTGGTCCGCAATATACATGAATTAGCAATTCATTGTAACCAGATGTCACTGTAAGATGCTATATTGACGACTTTACTTTTGTTTGTTACCATAAATATCTTTTAACAAAATACACCTGTTTTTATTAATGGCACCGGAAATAAAATTATGCCATATGATTATTGTTTTCAAAAATATTTTAGAATTGTTTGTTTTAAGAATTGAAAGCTTAAATATTAGCTCATTATCAAGAGAGTAATTGAAACTTCATATCAAAAACAAACATGTCCGAATCAAAATCCAGAAGAAAAGTAAAAAATTTGGAACTGACAAGTTAGATTAGACACGCGAACTTCCACCAGAGAAATGATGGTGAGTGTTCCGGAAGGGTAAGTACCTCCTGTTTAACTAGCTACACCACCACGTGTGTAATCAAAAATGTGTGAAAGGAACATGGAAGTATAGGACGTCAAAAATATCTAGGGCAATCCTTGACTTAGAGACATCAACTTATCAACAATACTGTGATGATGACGGCCATTAACCTTTTTCGGGGCCTTGATTATCCTAGGCTTGCAATATCCTTGGTTCAACAATTTATTTGCAAGCAGCCTGCTTCGTTGTCCCGGTAGTGCAAACAAGCTGTTCCATAGCTTATTAATTGGGAAACAAATACACTATAAGCAAATGAAGCAGGTACATAGCCTTTCGTGTGCGTCATAATTCAGGTATAACTCTTAATATAAAGCAGAACTTGAGGAACCAGTTGTGTCTTTTATTTCAAGCTCATTAGGATAGATGACATTCACATAGTCTCCAAATTTGAATTGTATAGACAGAACGTCATCTACATAGCTCCATATGGAGTTGATTGATTTGTCGACAGTCTTCTCTCCTAATTAAACTTGGTTAACAAAGTAAATGTTTTAGGTATTTGGAAAAGTCCTTTTTACCAAATGTCCAAAGCCTTGAATTGTACTTTGATCTGTTTAAGTTGTACTGGAATAAATTGTATGAATTATCTCGCTTATTATATAAAAAATGTATTTATTCTTTTATTTTTTGTTCTGTCCTACACCATTTATGTAAATATCTAACTACATATTATACCAGTGTAAATTTATATAGCACTAGACGGCCGTTTCGAAATACAATTCCTCATCAGAAGTGTTTGGATCAAAATTGTGAAAACATAATTCATTTATTGCATTTAGCACTCATGTTACTAAATACTAAATCAATGCATTATGTAATTTGTATTTAGTCCTGTTATCATAAATATGTCCATATAGCAAAATTGCAGTTTTTGACAAGTATTTACATTTTGTACACGTAATGGGTGTAACTAGCTAAACAGGAGGCGCTTAGCCTCCCGACCTAACTTCAATGGATGCATGTTTTCAACGTAATTTATCAGTTTCAAAGTGTTTACTTTGCTTTTACATTAGTTTTGGATATTGATTGGTTTGTTTTTAGTTTATAAGTCTGGCCTGATTATACTGACGCTGATGCCACGTGATATTTAATATCAAGATGTATGTTTAAAATTAACATTTTCATCTGAAAAACCAAACAGTTTTCAAAATGATTTTGATTGTGCTAACTCTCACAGCTTCTCAACTTGTAAGCAACGTTGCGGTAACTGGCGAATCTAACACGATCCAATCCCATGATAAGGTATTCAAAAGAGCAGACGGTTTAATGCATGAACTTGTGAATTTGTTAGTAGATGAGAAGTTCCATCGTAAAACTAATGAGATGATTACTGGAATGGTAAAGCAAAACGAAAGAATACTGAAGCAGTTTGCAACTTTTTCAGAAAAAATCGAGAGGTTTGAGAGAAAAGGTTTTCAAAATACAACAGAAATGAAGGAAATTGTATCTGAAATGCAAACACTAAAGAAGACGTTTGGTATGTATTTTATAATTAATTTAAATATCAAAATTTTAAAATAAAAAATGATTAATTTACTTTGTAGTATTCTTGTCATACAAGTACTTTGCCATTCTCAAGATAAATGTAAATACAAATATTTCTGATTTCGATTTAAAAGACGTCCGTTTCGGTAAAAAAATCAATAGTGATTTGACTTATATTGTAAAACCAATTTTTTCAAGGGCTTGAAAAACACCTAAATTACCCAAAAATATATTTAACCAAATTAAGCAAGGAAAATGCTTTGCATGATGGCGTATACCTTGGGTTTTTTATATTTTTTTTTTTATTTAAAGGTTTTCATGTTTTAACTAGCAGCAAATTAAGACAGCGGTATATTTCTGACAATACAAAGGTATAGCGGACTGTGTGACAAAATAGTTTTACGTTTCTCAAATACCATTTTCCTAATCAATTTCATTTTTGAAAAATTATTTCCATTTGTCATCCCATTTTAACTATATAATGATGTAAAACATAAAATACTGTTTGAATGTTCCAATACCAGAGTTAAATGTTATTAGTAGTTCATATTTGTTTCTTCATATAGATTTTTCTTATTTTTAGTTACGCTGTTTCATTAAAATAATTTGTTTTGTATACTTCTAATATTAGCCAAAGGAATAAAACGACTGGATTTACAAGACAACCGGATTTCGAAGCTTCAGACTGCAGTTAGTAAGTATGATAATTTGTCATAAAAATATTACCTCCATATATAGTCATGTGCAAAACTTAAGATGCAATTTGATCCATGAATTACAAGATGCAAAATGCCTAAATTCATAGAAACCAGACAAACACCCTTTAAAACACTGAAATAGAAGCTGTATAAGGCACGAAGACATCCGAAAGCAAGGGCATCACCGCCGGTGGAACCCGAAGTAGTTTGCACATCTAGGGATTCCATAGTAAGCAATCTGACAAAAACTTCCCCTTTGTAGAGTATTGTCTTTCGATCCCTTCTGCCTGCCCAAACAAAATAGCTTAAATGTAAATAGAAATGATAAAGATGTATTGAAAACATTGAACAATTTTCTTAGTTCTAATGTTAATGAACTTTTATTTTTGGTAAAGGATGTAGAATATATTTTATCTATTCTACTACGGTTTCAACTACTTTTTATACCAGTGTAAATTTTACAGCACTACGTGGCCATTTGAACTGAAACTGAAATCAAACTTGTTTCAAGGGGTTTAAAAATATCAAAAAGACAAAAATATATTTAACCAAATTAAGTGAATACTTTGCATGAAAGGAGTCTACGTTAGTTTTTCATGATTTTCATATTATAACTAGCAGAAAATTTAGACAATAGTATTGTTCAATAAAAAACAAACATACTAATCCATGTCCGAATCACAATCCAGAAGCAAAGTAAAAACTTTAAAACTAAGAAGTTAGGTTAGACATGTAAACTTCCACCAGGGAAGTGAGGCCGGTGGTCCGGAAGGGTAAGCACCTTCTGTTTAGCTAGCTACACCCACCACGTGTGTAATCAAAATAGTTCTGATAATAGAAAAGTGTTGCCTACTGAGTTAATGATATCCTCGGGGATGCTTTGTTCAGTAGCAGAGATGGCGCCCCGGTGGTAAAATTACTTTTTTATCAGTGTTTTTTTAACAGCACTAGACGACATCGATATGCTAATTAAAAGATGTTGTTTATAGATTTGGCATTAAAAATTATCGTACTTGCATTATTTTAAAAAACTGGATACTTAATTGTCAAATTGTCGCGTCGATGTGTAAATTTGAATATTACAGGTGATGGAAAGATAGAACAAAATAAAATGAAACAGATAATCAACAAAATGAAAACAAACATCAAAGATTTAAACGACACAAACCTCATACTGGAGATCAACAAAACAACAACCTTGTTATCAAAACAACTGAAAACCGAGGTGAATGCGAATAAGTACCACTTAAAACAACTAAAGACGGAAGTAAATACGAATAAGAACATAATTATACAGCTGAAATTAAAAGTGAACGCAAATCAGTACAAAATAAAACAACTGGCAAACGCTATAAGTGAGTATATAATGCATTTTCATTATTTTGATTACAAAATTTGTGACACTAAGAACTTAACAATTTCAAAATGTGTCTGTACTTTTCTACACTTGCAAATGCAATTAAACACAGCCTCTTTAATTTCCAAATGAAGTGCTCACCTTTACGAAGCGCACGACTGTCTCACTTTCCTGTTGCAAGTTTTTGGGATTTTGGTATGGATTTAGACCGTTATATTTTTATTTGATTGATGAAATTCTTAGTCTTTTATAAAAGATTTCTGATGTTGTAAATGGCATTATTATAATATGAAATATATTGCATTTAATTGCAATTTTCGAAACCCAGCAATATGTTCATCTTCAGTTTATATTAATTTCAGATATTCGGAATGGAGCTGTCTACATACGATGGGGTAGAACCAGATGTCCCTCTCGTGACACCAAACTCATTTACTCGGGTAAGAATTAATTATCCTACACAGAAGCCAATCACTCGAGTTAGATTTCATGAAGCAAATTGTGTACACCAAACACAAAATGTCACAGATTGGATGGAGAAAAGCAAGTTGTACACACTTACAAAATCATTTACGTCAATTTGTAATGAAAAGTTACGTTCTTACCAATTTACAACATTTGTATTGTTGAACATGTTTTTGTTTTATTTTCTGTTCAAAATATTCTGTTGACTACATACATACTGCAAAAAGATTAAGACCAGTGTAAATTATAATCACTTTTATAACTAGTAAATCCTGAATCTATTTTTTCAAAAGGTTATGCCGCTGGTGCACATTATAAACATCAGGCTGGCACAGATACACAATGCCTACCAAAGAATCCAACCTGGAGAAGATTTCATGATGGAAGCAACAGTGCAGCTCGTATATATGGCGCAGAGTATCGGGCAGGCTATTCAAATGGAGAAGCTTTACATAAGGATTTTTTGTTTTATGACGTACCATGTACTGTGTGTCAAAGTAAAAAACGACTCAATGTACATATGATTCCAGGTATGTTATCGCACATTTTCTACAAGTTTTGCTATGTATGATCTTTTAGTTTGTTTTCTCGGGAGTGCCTTTAAAAATTACCCATTTCATGAAAATGGCTTTACAAAATTTAGATTATTTGCATTTTAAAATTGAATAAAACATAGATACATCATTGATATTATTATACCCCGCAAATAGCTCTCCGGGTAAAAAGGAATCGCCATGTCTGTCCGTCCGTCCGTCTGTGTCCAGGTCATATCTCATAATTGCTTTGGACGACTGGCATAAAAGAGGTCTGATGGTATTGTATCCTAAATGAACCGTTTTGATTTATTTGAAAAATGAGTCTAAATATTCTTGCACTTCAAAAAGCCACAGTATTTTATGTGAATGTTCAAATTTTGGCTCATTCAAAGTTCTATTTTACAGGCTGTAAGCCCATCTTGTGTTGTGGTCTTATATGCTAAAATATGAAAAATGAGGGTTTTCTGTCTTTGATAATTATTTTTAAAGTGTTCTCCTCTCGGAAGACCAACATTTGAGTATTTGTTTCTGAAAATATTTCCAAAACGAAAGTTTTACGAGTTTTCCAAAAATTGATCCTCTAAAGATAAATAGTAAATTTTTAAAATATAGGGAAAATTAAAACTGACCGCTGCGCATATAACTGATGTGATATTTTAACACCGCTGACACTAATCGCTATGGTTAGCTCAGTACGCGGGTACGCTTTGTAACTCGTGCGACATTGGTTCAATCCAATATAGATATATGTTCTTTTTTTTAAATGGTTATCTTTATAAAATATTGTTGTTAAATTTAGCCTTTTTCACAAGTATGTGTTTTTATAAATGGTCATCTTCTTTCAAAACATTTCTTAAATACTAGCAGATCAAGCCAGCTTATATTTTATACAATAAAATTACACACATATCACCCGTGAATTCTTAGTGAAGCGGGATGTTTGACAGAATGTTCCAGTTTTTTTCTGTTTATTGTATAAAGATAAAATTAAGATTTTGGATGCTAATGTATGTTAAATACCTTCGGATCTTCAAGGAAAAACAAATTTACAAAAACGAAGCGCTCGTTGTTTATAGACCTGGTTTATTATAGAATGCGAAATCCTCAGGTGTTTTAAAATACACCGTTACGTAATTCATCAGTTCAAGCAGGGGCAATGGGAAAAGCCCCTATCAAACCCGACACAGTTCTTTCACATGTATAACCATCATAGTCCAAAGGTGTGTCATGACCTTGGACCAAGGTCATATCGAAAAGGTCGAGGTCACGGGAAAACATTAAACTCTTGTAGATGTTGGGGGCGGGGATATTGGCTCTCAAAAGACATTTCTAGATTTTCTAGATTTCTAGGCTTATCTGTTGCCAATGACAACTACATTTATCATTGATTTTTTAATTGGCAATTCTTTAATAAAGCAAAACTTGCTAACGGTAACATACTTTGTCAATTGTTTTAAATAGACATACTTCTATCGATTACATAGTGCAGTTTATGGGGTTTTTATCATGGTAGTAATTATTTTCTATATTTACAGCTAGAGACAGGTGTAATAATGGATGGCATTTAGAGTATAGAGGATACCTAATGACACAGCATCCCGATCAAGGTGCTTCAAACTACGCATGTATGGATGCTAATCCAGAAAAGAAAGGTTCAAATGTGAATCATGAAGGAAGGCTGTTTTATCCAGTGGAAAGTGTATGTGGATCACTACCATGTCCTCCCTATGTTAACAATCGAGAGCTAACATGTGCAGTTTGTACATTTTAGTATTTAAATTTACATTCAAACCCGTCTATAAAATCACCTTTACGTGGTATTATAATATACCGAATTATACTCTATCGGTTTGACAAATTGTATTGTACATGAATCCATATGGTACAATAAATTATAGAATAAAATGCATTATCAAAAACATCTAATCTTTGTTTTTGTCATATCTGATTATTAAATATGTCACTTCTGACTTTGCATCAAATTTGTTTTCAATGTGGTATTCTAACTTTTTTTGACATTGTCTGTATTGATTTCAAGTGAAGTGGTTTGGAAAAAGTGTTTCAGACAAGACTCTTTCAGTTGTATTGAGGTGGTAAGTGGATGGTGGAGCCAACACAAGTGCTTCGAGAAAACGTCTGACCTTTTAACATCTGGGACACTAGGATCTGGATTACCCTGTTGAGCAAACTCATGAGTTAGAAATTTCCAGAGTTGGTTATTGTATTTTTTTCTCCACACTAAAGTAGTCTGTAAATGAAAAAGACAATCGAAACGGGAAAATATATGGGACCAGTGGTGAATTTGGTAATTTATAAACATTGAATCACCGTGCAATGTGTCGTCTTTCATGGCCTAAAATGTTTTAAGCTTGTAAATTCGAGTGTTTACGGTACCAGGTTTACATTGCCATTTCCACTGCTTCCGACCTTAAAAAAGACATTATTTCACCGATATCGCCAATTGTATTACTCCTTCAACAATATTGTTAATGTATTTATAGAACTTGAATATTTTTGGAGTGGTGGTGTTTTACACTTAAGTCAAGAATATGTTACTTTTATCAGGCTGTCAGTCCGTAGAGAAATCCTGAGCACCTATTGAAATTCACCGCCGTTAGGAAAGGGAACTAACAAACTTTCTTCCTATGTAGCTCGGCCGTAAATGGTGTGCGGTAATGAAGTTACCATGCGCTTTAGACCAACTGATCGATCATCAAATTTTCTCTTTCAATATTATTTTGGTATCACACAATTTAAGACAATAGCAAACATGAATCTTAAGGTTTTAAATCTGCCATATAATGTTAATAGAACAAATAAATGGTTCTTTTGGGTCAAAATTTCATAGAAATGCATAACTTTACAAAAACAGTGGGAGTATTATTCCATGTGGATATATAAAGCTTTGGAAAGTTTCAAAATAGTTGACTTACAGATTAAACAAAGTACATACCCTGGGTTGTGACGGACGCAAGAACCGACTCGACCGACACAAAGACTTGCTTTCAGCGTTAGTAATGCATGGTAAAAGGTTCTCTTTTGAAAGTTTGAAAAAAAATACGTGGCCCGTAATATCATTTTTGAATGGTGTTTACGCCTCAGTCAATGTTCATAACTTATATATACTGACGGTCAGTTGAGCAAAAGTGGAGAGAACGGGTACCTGGAGAGAACGGGTACCCAGAGAGAGCCACCGACCATCGGCAAGCAAACATTATCACACAAGTCTGTTCCGGATTGGATACAAATCTAGGCGATTTATACCACTCGCCTACCGAGACAATTCCCGTAATGTAAGGCGACACGTGAAAACAAAAATATCTCAAAATAGTGTTTCGTATATTCGCAAAAGTGATTTCATATTTCGAATTTCCTAACTTGGTTTACTTAATACAATTTTGTATCACTTCATATGGGATAGTCCTACTGGTAGAGTCAAAAGAGATGTTTTAATAAAAGAGTACGAAGAGGGAGGGTTAAAAATGGTTCATTTGATTTCTTATATAAATGCTCTTAAAACTACTTGGATAAGGAGGCTGCTACATGAAGAAAGCAGTTGGAAAGAAATTCTGAATTCTCAAATAGATATCCACAAATTACTTAGTGTTGGGGAGGACTTTATAACTGAAAATATTGAAAAGATAAAAAACAATTTTTGGATTGACGTCTTTAAAGCATGGTTATTGTTAATTAAAACATGTCACACATTAAAAACTTACAAGCAACCTTCTGAAAACTTCCTTTGGTACAATAGTTACATAAAAAAGGGGAATAAATCCATGTTTTTTAGAAAATTATACGAGAAAGGTATTAAATTTGTTAACGACTTACTCGACATAGATGGAATTTTTTTAGACCTCAATTGTTTTAATTGTAATATAAATTTTGTAGACTATAATGGTATAATTTCATCGGTGAAATATATGTTGAAAAAGAATAATCAAGCGCCTGTTTTTTAAGTTGAAAATCCATTTATTCCGGTGAATTTAAAAGTATTTTTTTATCAGTAAGAAAGGTTCAAAAGACATGTACAAAATCTTAAAGCAAAATAATATGATACCAACAGCAAGGTTAAAATGGCAAGAAATCTTTGAAGATTTGAATACAGAAACGTGGAAAGAAATCTATAAATTAATTTTTTCAACAACATCAAGTACAAAACTGCAATGGTTTCAATACAGAATTGTTAATATTATTATCGGTACTAACGCCTTTTTGTTTAAGATTAATTTAAGAAATGATCCAAAATGTACTTTTTGTAAACAAAGTAATGAAACTGTTATCCATCTCTTCTGGGAATGTGAATATGTGCAAAATTTTTTAGAAGAACTAGATACCTGGTTTTTACAAAACAGCATACTATTAGATTTTACAAAACTCCATTTTATATTAGAAGACTTTAGTTTAAATAACAGAATAAAAAAATTGATTATGGTCCATATAAAATATTATATTTATAAAACTAGATGTCTTGGCAAATCCTTGTCAATAGATTCATTTAAGTATATTTTGGCTGATGTGTACAATATTGAAAAAAATACCGCTACAAGCAGAAATAATCTAGAAAAATTTATGAAAGAATGGCAACAATTCCACAATATTGTAATAACTTAAATTTATATCTATTTATTATGTCTGGACATCGATGTTACATTGTACTGAATGACTTTAAAACTATTCAAACACCAATTGTGATATGTACGTAAATACTCTCTCTCTCTCTCTCTCTCTCCTCTCTCTCTTTCTGTTAATATTGTTCTATGGATTTATATTTTTGAGTGATTTACAGGTCCTTTGGGCCGGGTGCTACTGTATGTTATTGATTATACTTTACTATTGTATTTGATGCACATGTCACTATAATAAATTACTTACTTACTTACTCTCTCTCTCTCTCTTTCTCTCCCTCAAAAAACACATTCATTATGTAAGTTTATATTGTATTATATATGTATAGATGTATTGTTAAAATATGTTGAATGTGAATAAAAAAAAATAAATATAAAAATAAAACTTGGTTTACTTAACAGATGAATAACAATATTTATTGTCTGATTTTACTTTAATTGAATTGCATATACAATCAAACAAAAACTGGTTTTAATCAACTATGTATTGTATATGCTATTTGTCATTCATTCAGATAGGCTTCTGTGGTTGATGTTTAACAATGAAGTCCTGATTTCAAAGGATTGATTGAATGATTAACTGACTGAATGGGGTTTTACGTCAAAGTCAAGAATACTGCATTAATAGCTATAGGTGAAGTAGCAGAAAGTTTTCTTTTGCAGTGCGCTCAGGGCAATGTTCAGGAAGCGTTGTTTTACTTGCAATGCCTGTCGTGTCAGAGACATCGGTTTTTAAGGTCTCCCCAAGGACCCCATGATTTTATTTCTATTTACCGAGTGGTTGTCGAAAGAACAGTTAGCTACCTTTCTTAAGTCCTAGTAAGACGCGACCGGGGTTCGAACCTTTCAACTTGCGATTAAATATAAATAAATATCCACTAGCCCTGACAAACATTAATTTTCCTAGTTCAACAAATAAAATACTAAATTAGTAACAAGAAGGAGAAGAAGGAATGGTAAGCATATCAGGAAAACTTCCACTCTATAGGCAAGTGTTTTACCAACTAAGCTACCAACAAACCTACATTCATCTATTTTTCTGGAGTACCCCATGGCCCAATGGGAACAAGCAAGGTCTGAATGAGGATGTAAAACCCTGACCTCCTGCACTGTAGGTAGATGCCCTACCAATTGAGCAAACTAGGCCCTTTTTCGTTTATCGCACGGAAATTAACACATAATTATTAACAATTTGCAAATTAATAAAAACTAATTAATGCTAAAATTGACAACTTTTACACACATATCCACACTTACACATGTAAGTAATAGTAATATAATAATAATAATACACCTGCTTTATTTAATGATGAGTGGAGCAGAAAAAAACTAAAAAGGCCATTTTTTAGCCAATGTTGAACAAAACACTGCATGATACTAATCTCTTGATTATAAACTCAATTTTATATTTAATTATTAGCAATGATTCATTCTGGCATGGGATAATCCACTGTGATGAATTTTCTAACTACTTGTAACATACCACCAATTGACGCAACAACAACAATAAAAAAAGAAAAAATTGAATATCTGCTGCAATTGAAAACCAGGCGAAGTAATCCTGCAAAAAGCAAAGGAATAAGAAATGGAAGCAGCACAAACATTGGAGTGCAGCATTAGTGTAGTAATCGTGCAAGAAGGCAGACAATGGTTTCTTGTTGCCAGTACAATATCCACACAGGAAATTACGTTTATTTTGTTAAATCTGTACAGCTGTGACAATGGATAACAATAACATCTAAAATACCTGTACACAAACCTCTATACTTATATAGATATGTTTTGTTATCTTTAATTATTTACTACAAAATTTCACCAATCTCATTTATTTAGTGCCAGTGAACTGCCGGGAGATGAGCATTATCAATTGAGATAAGGGGAGTAGCATGGACCATGTGTTCAAATTGTGTATAAAGTCATTGGTTTAAACCCCAGCCAGGATTTTTGGCATTTTCTTGAGCAAAACATTTGAAATTTCTAAAGTCAAGGTCAGTCTAGTAAATAAGTGTAAAGATGTAAACAAAAATATATCGGATTCAAAATGGGTCTTGTACTCTTAACTTATATCCTGTCCTGGCTCCAAAACATATTTGCCATAGTATATACATGTAGTAAAACCTGTAAATAAAGTCTACCCAATTCACCTAAGAAATACAGATCATCACAGTATTGTTGATAAGTTTGATGTCTCTGTGTCCAGGATTGCCCCAGATATATTTGACGTCTCATAGTTCCATGTTCCTTTCACACAATTTTGATTACAAAAGTGGCGGGTGTAGCTAGCTAAACATGGGGTACTTGCCCTTCCGCAGCACCCGGCCTCTCACTTCCCTGGTGGAAGTTCACATGTCTAACCTAACTTGTTAGTTCCAAAGTTTTTACTTTGCTTCTGGATTGTGATTCGGACATGGATTAGTATGTTTGTTTTTGAATATATATATTCATTTTGGTTGAAATATGAAGTAAAAAGATCTGAAAATATGTCTTAACAAATAGTTGGTTTTTATAGCAGTGCTAGGTGAGAACCTCGTTTCACATCAGACTTTCCTTAACTTCACCTTAGGATTTTTTGTATTTTTAATCAATACTTGACTTAAGTACATGTACAAATACTTGTTGTTAATATTCTAAAATTGCCTTCAATTGACCTAAGCCAAATTCATATTATAAATGACAATAACTTTTATTGAAACAAATCTCTTTTAATGACAGGGTTTGGATACATTGCTCACCATTCCACTAAAAACAGACATCAAGCCTTGATAATTACCTTGGTCAACTAGTCATGTGGGTTAAAAACTTAATGATGAGCCCTGGACAGTTTATGACATAACACATATTTTATTGTGTTTATGAGAAACTTGCACAAATAGAATTTGTACCCCAAATCCACATCTTCATAGATTTAAATTTACATTATTTGAAACTTAGTTGTATTGTATTGAGTTGAGTAATAGTGTTTCACGTCCCAGTCAAGAATAT
This sequence comes from Anadara kagoshimensis, assembly GCA_021292105.1. NCBI lineage: Eukaryota > Metazoa > Mollusca > Bivalvia > Arcoida > Arcidae > Anadara > Anadara kagoshimensis. The sequence continues at coordinate 47,289,705 of CM037859.1, read as the reverse complement.
TTCACTTATATCGAGACGTCGCCAGCTATAGGCGAAGGTACAAAAGTTTTGCCTTTGTGTTGCTGATGGCATTATACAGCAGGGTTCTATAGCGTGCCAAGCCCACCGTGATACGTGACCTCGTTTATTTTAAGTTCCCATCCGAAAGAAGCGTGACTTTCATTTCGTAAGGCCGAATGCTTGGCGAAAGAAGTCACTACATACTTTCATGTCTAAGGTCAGACCCGGCCGGGATCGAACCTACGACCTCCCGATTAAGGAGCGAGCACTCTACCGACTGAGCTCCGCAGTCGTTTATTTGTAATTGTAGGTTCAAACATGGCCATGGAACCAGATATGGCATGCCGTATGCTATTTAGTTTACAAGCAGATGATGGCCATGTCAAGCAATACATGCAGATAACGATTCAACAACTGCAACCCGTCTTCAATGTGGTTTTCGATCACTTGAAAAAAAACCAAGATAAAAATCATTTAAAAAAACCTTTAGAAACAGCTTTACAAACTGGCTCAAACGTACAAACAACTTAAACCAGCAGGAACTATTTCATATGTGGAGAGGTGTCTTATGTATGCAATTTCATCGAATAATAATGCAAAGCTGGAGCCCATTGTTCCACATATACTTGGCAATCACAGTTTATGATTCGAAGCTGCATGGTGTACATATCACAAAGTTTTCATTATTCAAATTCTTAGGGTTGTATTGTCATAATATGTTATCAATGCCGTGGACAGTTTGACTGAAAGACATAAAGGAATGAATGTAATTATTACGGAAGGTTACATTGTCTAATATTGCATAAAAATATCAATAAACAAACATTCTTAATGGAAAAGTAAATTATTTGGTTATATTACTATCAGGTAGTTTCAATTATTTTATTTTTTACAAATACTGAATGGTTTGCAAAAGTAACAGAATATCAAGTTGAGCAAGTTGGTGAAAAGTAGGAAAACCCGACGAGCCTGAAATCTTAAATTGTGGAACTGGTTAAATTAGAGTAGTACTACTAGCATTTAAGGTTTTGTCACGGTTTGAAATGCATCCGTGTCAAGTTATAATTTTAAAATAGTAGAATAGCATGGATTGCGCTTGTAGAAACAATTTCTGAAGAGCCATTGATTTTCCTGAAGTTTGTAATTAATGGTAAGGTCAATTCAATTGTGCTAATCATAGAGACAAGGATTCTATAACTGGACCACATATTTTTTTTACACATCAGCAGATGAATTGTCCATCTTATCACTGCACTCCATTGTTAAACACCAGTCGCCATAATTCAACTGAACTAGTTATTCATTGTAACAATATTAGTAGAACACAGAAGTCCTTTTGATACTATAAAAGCTTTTTACATATTTTGATGAAAAGTGCTTTTTCATATTGACCTCTGTTAAGAAAAAACTCGCACCTTTTCTTTAGCTACATGTTCTCTATTTAGCAAATGGTAAATTTCCATAGCAAGTTTTGAAAAGCTATAATGAAACATTTTTGTCAAACATACTAAATTTCTGATAGCAGTATCTGTTGGTACAGTCGGAAGTTTCCCTAATGCACAGATCATTGAATTTATGGATCATTAAAAGTGTGAGTGTTTCTTAACAGTATCATGTAAAATGGCAGATATTAATTTTTATTGTGTGTTTGGTAGGATGTGTATCACTGCAATATGTGTGGCATGTGGTGGTATTTAGATAGCTTCTCCCAAATACCACAATTTCATGTCATCTTCATTTGCCTATGTCTAAGACAGTCTCGACTAATATGAAATCAAAATGGAACAAGGGAAGGGAAAAACAATAAGTACGCTCCTAATATAGTTTCCTTTGTAAAGTTTGTGTTGTAATAAACTATGATTGTTGGTAATGGACAAAAATATAATGATACTAGTCATTAGTAATGCTCCTGATTTGAAGGTATTCTCAAAAAGCGCACAGAGTAATGCATGTCTAACCTTTAAACATACTCAGCGAGTCAGCGTATTGGTAGATACACCAAAAAGTAGCTAGCCATCGATCTCGGACTCTAATTAGTTGAACACTGGAAGTAAGCAAAATGACCCATATATATCTTGCAAAACAATCATCTTTCATCGTAACAATTATTTTTATAACGACACATGATCGGATAGGCCTAATGGATTTTCGATTTGCATGACATAACTTTCCAAAAAATAATGAGAGCAATATGTTGGCACTGTACAATCTGATAAAAATACAAAAAAAACCATCGATTTTTTAACAACTAACATAAGTTGCAGACAGTGACTATGATAAACATATCGTGTCTTTCACGTCAAAACCAAGATATCAATACGACTTTGCTTTACGGAAGTTGCATTACAGAAACAATTATTTCCTTCGAAATCAAAAAACGGTCAAGATACCATCCCGGATTTCGGAAATTTCACTCGTCATCCGCCACGAGAACGACATTTTACTAAATAGTTAATTCACAAAGATACCTTTATTTTCAGATATGATATGCACCTTTATGACTTCTTGACAATCTTTTATAGACAATTCGTTTCATAACCATTTCAGCGGATATGATTGCGTAAGAATTTAGCCATTTTTTATGAAACTTCTCGTTTCATTTGATATTTATATCTGCTTAGGCATCGCATCAATAACACTGATGATTTAGTTTAAAAAAACAATTCATTGGATTGCCACATATTATCCACTGAAAGCATAAAGTAATAAGCTATCGTATCATGGTTGTATATCATCTGGGAAACGACAGGGGAGATAACTCTTATTTTATCTCTAAAACTGCTCTTGGTTTCTTTAGGTTATTGTTATTTGTGTTCAAATTTAAAAAATTATAATAGTTGATTTATTTGCAATGTTGTCTGTACTCTGTAGTCTCCTTAACAACTACATGCTCATTCATCCAACAATATTTACAATTGGAATTTACCTTCTTTAGAAGAACCTTTTTGTTTTTGCTGGCATTCAACTGCTCATGAATACGGTGTGGGTCATGACCTGATTACATAATGTTTAACAATCCAATGACTTCATGCAATGTCACATACTATGTCGTGCATTATTTGATTGGTCAGCATTCAAGCCTATTCCCGACGCTTCTATCCTTATTTGGGAAACGGTTGTTCCAGCAATCCCATGTTTGTCGGAATCTTAATAAAATAAGTTATTGTAGCATTAATTTTATATTTCAGACATGCTATCATTATTTTTTATGATTGTAAATATAAGAAATAACATTCTATTTTAGTGTATTTATTCGGTACTATGAGTGAGGAATAGCGTGATTATCATGAACACTCTCAAATAGAATGTTATTTCCTAATTCAAAGCGTTTCGGTTTTAGTTCACCATAACAAAGGCCATTAGTGTACAAAGCATGATACAGCCATGTATCCCTATAATAGCATAACGTCAAAGGTCAAGGTCATGAACTCATTTGTAGTTTATTCCGCTTGCTGCCACGATATCTTCCATGTCCTCTCCAGCCCGCTGCCAGAATGTCCTTTTTTCTACGATTCCAACCACAATACTTTAATACCAATTTCTTATTAATCCAATTTATATCTTATTTTCATAATTACAGGATAAGATGTTAATTACCTGACATAACGATTACATGATGTAATTAAATACTGCTGTCATACACCAATGCAGTCGTTAATGCCATGACCAGGAACTGAACAGCCAAGCATGATGATATATTTTCCTTAACATTAACGAACCGACCTCATTTGATAAAATAATTCAATTAAGAGTTATTTTCAGGGCAAATTAAACTTAGGCATCGCGAAAGAAATCTTATAAAAACTTATTTTCTTACAAATACATTGGGTCATATATAGTCTAACAGCAATAGCTGTTAATTTTTTTTAATAATAATCTTTATTGGTATCCTGGATTACAGTGTTTATCATACATATAATAGAACATAATTACATAATGTACAGAGTAATATCATGAATTGGTTTAAATACTTTATGTAGTACCAACTTTATTCGACATTACGGTTGTTAGATTACATCTATAATAAATATCAAGAGATAAAATATGCTAAGCCTATAGTTTACAAATCCTATTGATCTCTCATTTTAATAGCAGTTGTAAAATATTTAACCCTTTAATTGGCAGAGAAATTTTGGAAAAAGTGCAAAAACTGTACCCTATTTTCAATGCAGATTTTAGAGTATTTGCAGTAAAAATGCTAATAACCAACCCATATATATTTTGTATCCCCATATACTATACTTCTCTTTTAGGTACGTTTCATCCATATATCGGTTACCATGGCAACAGAAACACCACATTTACAACAAAAACATGTGAAAAATTGCTGAATTTTGCATTTTTTAAAATAAATGTCTTATATCTTGAGACCAGTACGCTAGAAAAATATGGTTTTGCAGGAAATTCAAAGTTAAGTATCAATGAAAGATGCTGCAAAAAAATAATTTTAAAATTTGCATTTTTTCACAAAAACTAAAAAGAACAAATTTCGTTGTTGTTAGCCGAAAAATATAAAAAAACGGCATACTATTGATGCCAAAAATGCATTTTGTTTGGTTAAAGTTGATCATCATTTTGACACAAATATTAAAGTTTAAGCTGAAATTTTACTACTACTAAACCATACACATAAATAAACTGTTACTACAAAATTTGTATTTAAAAATATTTTCAGTAAAATTACGGTTGCCATAGCAACGGAAGCCATGCAAAAATCAAGATACAGAGGAAAATGCTGTTTTATTTCACTTTATATTGCTATTTTCTTATATTGGCAGGTGTAAAATATATGGCTTTTAATTTGGTAAATAACATCAAAGAAACTATTAAATACATTTGAATACGAAAGATGGTATTATAATTTCTATGTTTTCGCCCAAAATATGAATTCCGAATTCCATAGCATTTTCGGCGATTTTTTTATAAAAACATGCAAAAAACTTTCATTTTGTTTTATTTTTGTAAAAGTTGAGGCGATAAATGTTAGTCCAAAACTCTAATGATATCAGGACTTGGACAGATAATTATATATAAATTGTATATACTTAGAAGACTCATATTCTGCTTTCACTAAAATGGTAATTTCAAACAAAAAATCCGTTACCATGGTAACCAAAAGTGTGGTAACTGCGTTACACAAGAGATAAATTGAGTAATTTTACTTTATTCTAATAATCCCTTGAGCTTGGGTTTATGTAAAACTTAAATTTTATTATTTAACATGACTTGATTATTAGGTGAAGATGAATAGACGGGAATAAACTCAAAATTTTCGTGTTTCACCCAAAATAGGAACTAAAAAAAATAATAGATTTTCGGTCAATTATTAGAAAAAGAACATGTAAATGCTTTTATTTTTGGTATATATTTTAAAAGGTGAAACTGTAACTTTGACTTTATAACTTTAACAATATATATAAACTGATCAATGGTAAACATATTTTTTAATTAGAAGACTCATACTAAACCGTTTTAATTATCTCAAATTCCATTACCATGGCAACCAAAACAGAAAACTGTTTACAACTGGTGTCTTTTCAACAGAGTGTAGTTCAAATGGTCACTACATATTCTTAATGTCGGGATTGAGAACATCAGGACTTACGTCATGTATAGTATTATCAACCCAACACATTTATATACCAGTCCCCGTGTACAGTTAGGAGTAAGCGAGTGAGTCTGAATGATGATTAACGTCCCAATCAAGAACATTTCACGAATATCAGGACGTCACCAACTATGGGCGAAGGTGCGGATGGCATTATACATCAGGGTTCTTTATCGTACCGAGCCTATCGTGACATAGGGCCTCATCTATTTTAGTTCCCATCCGAAAGAATCGTGACTTTCATTTCGTAATGCCGAGTGCTTGGTGAAAAAACAGTCAATACCCACTTTTGAGTCTTTGGTCAGACCCGGTTGGCGTTCGAACCCACGACCTTCCACTTACAGAGCGAGCACTCTATCAACAGTTAAGAGTTTTATAATCAGTGGTCTCAATATATTTATGTCTTTTCCTATATTGATTAAAAAACCTTGTGTTGTGTTGTCTGTTGTGTCCTGTTTTTGGTCACATTGTGTGTTGTCAACATGTTTTACCACCCAGTCAATTCAGTTCCATTCAATCCTTATTTCTGTACGTTATATAACTTATTGGAACATGTATATAACAGGAGAAATACAAAATGCATACATACATACATACATACATACATGAATAACAATTAACAAGCAATACACTGCTTTTGTGTATATTGAGGCGGTCAGATCAAGGATGGTGAAGGAAACCGGATGGTCTTGAAAAAACAACCTTCGGTAAAGGAAATGAAAAACATTCTCACATTAGGATGTGTTCCGAGTGGGGTTCGAACGTAGGCTTGTGATCCGTAACTACAAAGTTAAGTCCACTTGGCCACCTAACCCCCACCCCAATATGTTTTAAGTTGCCGTTATTGATTTAGTAGCCCATGCTATAAATCGTGTGTAACTTAGCAAATAGAGACTAAATTTTATTAACTTTAGATTGTTCTCGCCAAACATACCGCGTCACGGTACGCTAAAGAACCCTGCTGTATAATGCCATAAGCGCAAAACACAGGCAAAATTTCTGCACCTTCGCCTATAGCTGGCGAAGTCTCGATATAAGTGAAATATTCGTTAATTAAACACCATAACTCAACATAAAAAATCGATTTGGATAACTGACAGCTTCGAACTTCTGTATTTCATTGGACTCCAGATAAGAATGTACTAAAATGAAATATACTGCAAGTGCGAGAGGCTATTCAGGTTTCTTTTGGAAACAAATTATATCTGTTGAAGGGCGTAAAAAAGTAAAACTCAAGAACCAATAGACTGAAAATGCAAGAAAGTGTCCCCTCTATCATAAACGGGCTATAATTGTATAATTGTGAAATTCACTTTCTGTACTGAATAATATTGTTTCATACACGAATCTTCAGTTCAGCAGCAATGCCATTTTATTAAAATGCATGTGTGTGTGTGGTATAAACAGGGAAGTTTTTATAAGTCCAGAGAAGCACCAAAAGCACTTTCACAGAGGATCCTTAAAAATTTAAAATAATAAGAAAACAGTACAAAAACCACCAATCTGAAGTGTTCTGGAATTATTTCGAGTGTTCATAGTTAAAACACTTTTTAGTATCGATAAACAATGCTTCAAATATATTATTTAGCGCACACGACAAAGAAGTAAATGCGTTTCCTGCATAAAAAAGGTGTGTGAATTCGCATTGGGAATCTTTCACTCACATGCAATGAGACAATGTGCTATTCATGTGTGTAGTATTTAGCCACAGTACATATATACGTGTGTTTGAGCTGCTTGTTCCTTGCCAGAATTTACTGTTTATAGTGTTTGTTCACTGATACCCCACCAGACCGTTTAGCGTACTTCAGGCTTACCTACCCGTAGATGCCTTTTACAAGTATGTGTTTGTAATATTTTTACTGAGGCAAACATAGTATGCGATGGCCATGATACTCGTGCTGGCAATCACTCTCATCAATATAAGTAATACTTATTAATATTACAATAAATACTAGTGGTTATTTATCATACCCGACAAGAAAAATACTTAAAAAGCAGGCGTGTTGTTTACATTTTATGGTATTATGAAAGGAAATGTGCCCGAGTGGATAGGAGATACATGACTTATGTATGGGAATGTCATCAACAGTCATTATCACTTCTAAAATCACGCGTGATGGATCAGAACAAAACCAAGATCACATTTCCAAGTTTTATTATAGTATGTGATACTTTGGATCTCTCAAATTTTCAGTTTATTACTGCGATTATCAAATGAATTGTTAAATACTTCCAATGATGATATTGATAATATAAAAAAACCATCCTTTCAGAATCACCGATCTAGTATTTGACCCCTAGTCTGGTATATTTATATACATCTGTTACGGACGTAGTAGAAGACATTTATCTACCGTAAAAACTTGGATGACGTCACAATTAATTGGTCAAGTTTTCATGAGTGCTTTCAATTTTGCATTCAATTTTCAATACTCGAACATCGTTTAACAAATGATTGTCACTCTTCCGACGGTGCTGGACATGTGATATCTTGATACATTAATGTCATATGGTGTAACTGAGTTTAATTGTCGGTCTCTGCTGTATAGACTTGGTGCGAATTGATCTGGTCGGTCCATAAAGGTACATGACCAACAGACCTCTTTACAAGTGTAAAGGTAGTCTCAGAATCATCGATATTACGGTCCCTGGTCTTCACAAAAATTTTACCGGGTTCTGTACTTGAAAATCTCAAATGTATTGGATGTTTGTGTAAAAAAATTCAGAATATTTATTACTGATAAATGATATTACATTTCTAAATCTCCCTACAAACTCAATACCATGTCGACACCCACCATAAAGTTTAGTTATGATTGGTCATTTTACAAGAAAAGTAGTTTCAATTATTAAAAACATTTTGTTTACAATTTTTTAAACCCATTGTATTTTATAATTCTTGACTTAAGTGGTCATTTAAATGAATCGAGTGCATTATAATTCTAGATTTAAAAATAAATAAATAAATAAATAAATAAATAATCTTCTTGAATGCTCTGGTGCTTGTGCATTCCAATAAACATCCTATCGATTTGATACTTTGACCTATTTTATCTCAGTTAAATTTTATATCTTTTAAATGTGCAAATAAAATGATCCAAAATGATACAGGACTGATCAGAAATGAGCTGATTAAAATGTTTTCGAATCTTTCAATTCCCAGTTTCTGGGCCAATAAACATTGTATGCAATGTTTTTTATTGTTATATGCCGATTTTGTAACAGTACTAGTATCCAAAAGTGCCAACATTGATCGGACAGCATTGGCGCTTTAATTGCGCAAATCCTATAGAACTCCTGTCTATGAAGCATTACGGTGCATGTCCTGCAATCTGCATTTATTAAAAACGTGACTGCAGTGTTGAGTCCTGCCAAAATGCACCATTCGAAATAAGTCATTGTATATATATATTTGTTCTGTCTTGTAAAATATTCTAAATTTCTGTAATAGCAAACACAAACTGCTGTATATTTGGAATTCGCCCTTATTAATGTAAGATACAGACGAGTTCAGTACTGTTTGCCATTTTCATCCAGTGCCTGGTTCTCGTCCATTAAGTGATTCAGATGCATTTGAAAACATAATCGTACATAAAAAACCTGGATTTTACAGAGTGTCAGAAAATAAAGTGCACCCATCTGTCTATAAAAATATGGTTTATTGATCGATTGATTAATTAATTGATTGATTGAAAGGCGATCTACGTCCTAGTCAAGAATATTACACTTATATTGAGGACGTCTCCAGCTATAAGTGAAGTAGTACAATATTATTTTACCTTTGTAGTGTGTAATATACCCCTTGTACCATCTCCAGTGGTTTAGATTGACAAAAGTTTGAATTGAATTGCCAAGTGCAATGTACAGGGAGGATTTTTAACGATGCCTGCGATGACACGGGGCATCGGTATTTAAGGTCTCTTCCGAAGAACTCCGTGACTTTCATTTCTAAATGCCGAATGCTTGGCGAACTTTTTCAAGTTTTTGTCAAACCCTGTCTGAAATCGAACCCATGACCTCTCACATAAGAAGCGCATACTCTACCAACTAAGCATCCGTTGTATACATACATTCTGTGCGAAGTCAAAAGAAACATTTTGTTTTGGTACAAAGGCGCAATTGGTACACTTGGTATTGAGATTTTGGATAGTTCTTCTTGTGTCTTTGTAAGACGGGTCTTAAGAACACATTTTTTGGGTTTTTTTACAAGAATGAGGGAAAAAAGAAACGGAAATTCATTTTTAGAAAAGCTGTACTCCTACTGTTTTTCCCGTCATATCCAAAATTAAAAACAAAACATACAGATGTGGGCGTTTTGGGTTTTTGGTCAAGGAATGTTCAAAATGCTCTAATGCATTTCTTAGCATAGCATGCGCAAGTGACCAAGTTTTTTTTCCGCCGATACAAAGTACATACATGTGGTATTTAAAACAAATAGTTTATAATATATAAAATTTAAACAACAACTATATGAATAACATAGGCAAATGGCCCTGTATCCTTTAGCAAAACACGTTTTCTGATATATTTCATGAATTGACCTTGTACTTTCATTAGGGTGGAACATCATTTCGACCTCTAAATGGGGAAAGAAATGGCACCTCGTTCTCATCTTCATAATTAATTATGTAATTCACAATTATTTCAACGCCATTAATATTGATTAAGAGGCCGCGGTGGCCTAATGGATAAGACGTTAGTCTACAAATCCAGGGTCTCTCACCACTCTGAGTTCGAATCCCGCTTAGACCACATGTGGGAAAGTAAGTTTTCTTTGCTGTTGGCCTTTACTGGTTAACCTGGTATCAGTTTATGGACTGGGGGAAGGGTACGCTTGTCTGCGACGTACTGGGCGCGCTAGTACCTTAAAAGCCGCCCTGTGTGCGCGCTAGTACAAGGCAGACCATACAACACACTCGCAACTCACATGCAAACATGAAATTGTTCATAGATAAATCCATAGAGATTAATAAAATAGCTCTCGTCGCAAATAGCTGAAAAATTGCTGATACGACGTTAAGTAACATTCAACCAACCTAGCCATTAATATTGAAGTCATTATGAGGTTTTTGAACCCTGTTCCCATGTGTTCTTGGATCATTTAAATTATTCTTCACATGACGGATGATAAAGCTTTAAACAATTTCTCTGATGGCATACCGTATCTTAAATACTACCTAACAAATTACTGTATGTTTAAGGTGAAATTATGGTGCTAATTCTGTCTCTCTCCTCGTTTTGTTTGTATTCTTTGGTTGTCTTATACTTCATACTAATGGACCCTATCATGCAGTTGTCTTATACTTCATACTAATGGACCCTATCATGCAACCTTCCCGCTATGGTGAAAAAAAAAAAAAAAAAAAAAAAAAAAAAAATACGTCAGTGGGATTCGAACTCCCGGAGCCTGTGTTAGATAAAAAGTGTAAATCCGAAGTTGTATCCACTACACCACGACGACCACATATGCAGCGTAATGTTATACAATGTATAAAATTTGTTATGTCACCGCTAAGGCCAGTAACTCTTCATTTGTTTACATTCACAGACGTACCCACGGTACTGTTGCTGGATCTTGTTACCGATAAGCTAATATTTAATGTAATTGTTATATCGTCATTGAAAAGACATATAAAATCGTAAGACACATATTATTAAACACGTTGTATGTTATTCAATAACTCAAGTAAACCCGGGTGATACACACATAATCTTCCCGGGTCATCTCTCTCTCTCTCTTATTTAGATAAAATTGGAAAGATGTTTGTATTTATTATAATTTTGTATTATATTATTAATATTGATATAAATATTTATAAAATGTGACAAATATCAGTTTCGAAATATTTTTAATACAACCATCTCCATACTCCGAAGATACATGACCGAAAATGAGTGCTCGTCCACATCTACTGTACGTACTTTAAGCCCGTATAAATGCTGTAAAAACATATGGATGAATTAAAAAACTCAACCTCATCTGTCTTCCTTTCAGTTACCATATCTTACCACCCCAACACTTAAAATCACTCCGTTAAAATCAGATTTAACTTCAACTCGTTCTAAAAGTTAAAACGTCAAACTTGTAAATTGACGCACAATACTTGCAGTGACTTCCGTGTTTGTGACGTAACTTCGTTGCGATTTTTCTCAATTGTGACGTAATTGCCAAGTTGTAGGTTTTCGCATGCACTGGCTCATATAGTTAATTCCTGCATTAAATTTCCTTTCAATTGATAAAAAATATGATACAATCCATTCGAAAACACACGTTTTACATGGTGTCGATTACAGCTAATGCCTCGAAAGTACTGGAAAAGTGCAAAAAATACGGCGTAAAACGATGTGTTAACCTAAACACGAATTTTTCGCCCGCATGTAGTACAAATTCAAAGTTCTCAATTTCCGTCATTTCGCATCATTAGATGATTTTGTATATTTTTTAAATATGATTTTTTCTCTATTTTTCACACATATAAGTTTCACAGCATTTCAACATCTAGAAATACATTAAAAAATCGGGTTTATATAGTGTAGAAAAAAATTCACGAAAATATAAATTTGAATTGCGTGCTTGAATTTCAAGTAAAAAAATATATAGAACAGAGTGTTTGTAAAGAAAAACAGAAAGAACAAAGTTGATAGGAAATTTTCTTTAGTTTGTTTTGGTACCAGGGTTTTAAAGATCCGTCCACAAATCACATTTCCACGCCGAAAATAGTACACCTGCCACGCCGAAAATCAAAATGGCGTAGTTTGGCGTATCTGCCAATTAAAGGGTTAAACAATGCTTGGCATTCTAATGAGGTAGTAGGATTTAAAATTCTAAAAATTAGTTTTTCAAGAAGTAATTCAGATGATCCATCTATTTGACCTATTTTGATATTAAATGAAGATAAAAGTGAGTGTCTAATAATATAATATTTTGGACAAAGTAGGATAAAATGTATTTCAGTTTCGATACAAGGGCAAAATTTACAAAGTCTCTGTTCTCTTGGGATTTTCGGTTTTGTATATCTTAATTTCTCATACTCAATGGGTGGGAACTTATTCTTAATTTAGTTGTGGTAGCTTTTACATATTTTGGCAAATCAAAAGATAAGTAGGAAGGAAGTCCGTCAGTTTTGACTAAACTATATAACTTTAATTTACTGTTGATAGCATCATTTTTAACCAGTTCAAAATACAAATTTCTTTTGTTATGTAGGAATTCCACTGACAGTTTTTGAAAGGTAGCTGTTTTCATAGGACTAAAACTAAAAATACATTAGGCTGAAGTTGTTTGAAAATGTTTGATAGAGTAGAGAACCATGATTTTGACTTATCTGAGAAGTTTTTGATCTGTGACAAATGCACTATACAGAATTTTATCTGGATCAATTTCATTTTTAAGTCATATAAATTTGTACATTAAAATTAGTGCATTAATGATGAGTGGTTCCCTGTTACATTCTTCTCTGCTTGCCAAGTTACTAGACTGTTTTCTTACTCCAAGTATACATTGTAGCAATTTATGATAAAGTTTTCCAATCGACAAGTTGTCAATAATTGACAAATTAAGTTTAAAATCGGAGAGCCAAATTTCACTTCCATAACAAATTATTGGTTTGATCAAAGTATCAAACAATTTAATAGCAGTATTGAAGGTATATCCTCAAAGTTAGAGAACTTATTCCGTAGTGAAAAAAATGCTTTGAGACCTTTATTATACAGGTTATTACATGAATGTTTTAAATTTCCATTGGAATAAAAAGATATGGCTAGATATTTTAATTTTTAACAATTTTTAATATAGAACTTCCACAAGAAAAATTAAACTTGCTAAAGTCTTTTTTACCACAACTAAAAATAATAACTTTTGCTTTCTTTGTGTTTATACACAATTTCCATGTTTTGCAATATATGTTTAACTCATTAAAACAATTCTGGAGACCAGATGAAGATTCGGATAACAGTAATAAGTCATCAGCAATAGATGATTTATATTATGACTTTCAAGTTTAATTGGATTGGTATTCTCTTCATTAGCAAAGCATTTGTTGATATCATGTAGGAAAATATTAAAAAGAGTTGGGCTTAGACTGTCCCCTTGTTTAATTCCTTTATTAACCAGGAATGGATTGGTTACAAAGTCACCTTTCCTGATACTTACATATGTATTACTATACATACTTTAAATAATACCGAAAACTTTTCCAGAAACACCAATTGTAATTAGTTTGTAAAAAAGAGCATCCATCCAAAAAGAGTCAAAAGCTTTGGAGAAGTCGACAAAGCAAGCAAATACTGGTTTCTTAAGTTTATGTATATATTTGTTTAGGATTGTTTTTAAGATAAATATCTGATCCGTAGTTCGATAATTTGCTCTAAACCCAGCTTGATTGTCTTCAATTATATTATGGTTATCCAAATATTTGGTTAATCTAGTTTCAAGAATTTTGGTAAATAATTTCCCAAAACAACTACTAACATTAATACCACGATAATTATCACAGTCATAAATAGATCCATTTTTTAGAAAAATTAAAATCAAGGAACGCGCACTTTACATTTTGAGATGAGATGAAATATACTTGATATTAAATGTCGCTGATAATAATAATTGAAGTTTATGTCAGTACGTAATGATGACTTTTCATCAAATATTTGGTTTTATTTTTTTCGATGGCGTTAACCCTCTTAGTACCAGCGTTAAAAAATCGATGCATTGAAACATCGATGACGTCGGCACATTGTTGACGTAAATTGTGATAATGACGTAATGAAAAAACCACATTGTTTGACGATGATTTTCCACAGATTGGATTCAATTCACTGTCATTCTATGTCAATAGTTCAATAATAAAATCCCATCGAAAGTTAATATAATATATGCATGTAACAGCAAAAAAAAATGTTCAAGCGAAGCATAGACGGATGAATGAGATAATCACATGTATATTCTAGACGAATCAAGTTATGTTTACTTTTCAATTTAATACAAACACAACATCCTACAGTAATAAGAATATCTTTGATGGTTAATGTTACAATTAATACAGATTAGAAATAATTATATTCCATGTGTTTATCACTTCAAAATTTTGTTAACAACCGTGACACCTTATATCATTTGAGAATGCCAGGTGGAAAGTATATCCTATAAAATTCCCATTCTTAATGTTATCGGTAGGATAAATGAGTAAAAGCAATAAAGAACCAAATGAAAAAATTGAACCACAATCTGTTAATTTTAGAGTAATGTAAATATGACAAAATAAGGCAAAAAATTATTTCTTAAGAACAAAGAGACGAGAAAAATTAAACAATGATTTTTATACGCACCATTTTTCTATGATTATGGTACAAGTACACAGAATAAAATCTTGATTCATTTATTTAATTCATGTACACAAATATTCAGTCGCGGAACAAGTCCATCTTTGTGTTCTCATAGGCTTTATAAGAAAAAATGAGGACATTTCAAATTGTTCTCCTCTGGGGACTAACTTATAAATTGTTTCTGAAAATATTACCCAAATTCAGTCTTTTGAGTTTTTTTAAGTGTTCCTCTCAAGAGAAAATATTCAATTTTTTAAAACTCGGGAAAATTAAACTGGTCACTCCACATATAACCGATGGACTGCGGACACTAAGTGCTTTGGTTAGCTCTCTGTGTAACGAGGGCGCTTCATAAGCTGTATGACACTTCAAGCCCATCCGAATATATTTTAATTCTTTTTTTATCAAGTTTATTATCTTTATAAAATATTTTTCTTAAATTTTTCCTTTTCTACAAAATATGTGCTTTAAAAAAATAAACCTCCTTTTCTTTCAAAACATATAACAAGTCAGTGTGAAATATTTTATCAAATAAATCTACATAAATAACTCATGAATTTTTGTTTGTCACACATTGTTCTAGGTTTATTGTATAAGTTTTTTAAAAAGAATATAGATGACAAGGTTTTGCTGTTCTACTAGAACAAACTTACGAAAATAAATCGCTTGTTGGACATCAGTCTAGACCTGGTCTAATTATAGAATGAGAATTTGGGTAAAAATAAATCGTTATGCCATACATGATTAAGAGGGGGGCAATGTTAAATGACCTATAAAACCCGCAGTCACTCTTTGAGGCCAAGGATATTATGTCACTCAGAATATATATACATCCTATTTTGATGATATCATATCCAAGTATTAGATGTTCTTCATTTTCAAAAACTTGACAGCTATTGCAAGTCTTTCTGTTCTTAGTAACCTCTCTGTTTCCAAAGAATAATCACTTACTCTAAATCTTGGAATATTTGCCGACATTTGAAGTTAGATTTTTGTAAAAAATAATCTCAGATAGCTATATAGATGGGACAAAAATGCAGTCATTGTTATTCTAAACAGGAGGTGCTTACCCTTCCGGAACACCGTCCTCACTTCTGTTGGAAGTTCACGTGATTAACCTAACTGTCCGTACCAAAGTTTTTAATATGCTTCTGGATTATGATTCAGACATGGATAAGTATGTTTGTTTTTGATGATACTACCTGTCCTTGGTCAGACCTTACCGAATTTTTGTTCCTTTTGTGGAATATTTCGGAACAAATCAAACAAGAACTGCCACGGTCTCTTGAGAGCCAAATAGCCCCGAACCCCCACCCCAATTGACCTCCTGACCTTGACCTTTGATTTATGCACATTAATTTGGTATTCAACAGATCGTCTCATTTGGTTTATTTTTGTTCCATGTTTGATAAAGTCCATTCATAAAAATGGGAAGATATAGAGCGGACACCGACATTTAGACAGACAACCAGACGGAGGGACAGACAGACAGGGTGATTCCTAATATACCCCCTAAACTTCGTTTGCGGAGGGTATTAATAAGTACCGTTGTCGTATTTAAAACAATAAGCCCTTACAG
The DNA here is from genome assembly GCA_021292105.1 of Anadara kagoshimensis. Taxonomy (NCBI): domain Eukaryota; kingdom Metazoa; phylum Mollusca; class Bivalvia; order Arcoida; family Arcidae; genus Anadara; species Anadara kagoshimensis. Next base: position 47,273,194 of record CM037859.1, on the reverse strand, counting down.
TTTAGATGATATTTTCAGGAATAATCTGTTAGCTTAACGGACATTTTGATGGTTTATAAACTTATTCAATTGGATCATAATTTCAATTTCATTAATTTCTGCATTGTTGGTTTCTCGTAGAAGATCACTTGTTTGAGTAACCAGTTTTTACTTTGTCGCTGCCATGGATTAACTATGTTAGTTTTTGATGATAACTTGACTTGCTGTCAGGGGCGTACTTTACTATGGTGCAAACGAGACAAACTGTCTCGGTAAAAATCAGATTGTATTTTTATTTTACAGAATCACGATGAAAATAGAAAAGGATAAAAAACCAAGATTTTAAGGACCTATGACACTTCTACTGTTTTGCCTCGGTTATAATTGATTTATATCTACACCCCTGTAATACTAAATCCATTGGAAAATAAAGGCCTACATTTTGTGATTTTCTCATAGTTCCCATTGTGCCAATCAACAGCAATGCATTTATATATATTATCTAAATTGGTATCATCTGTTATTTAACCTGTATTAAATTTGTTCACAAAAATGCACGGAGATTTTGCTTTTAATAAATAAATAAATAATCAAATTAAATGTAGGATTATTTCTGTCTGGTTGCAGTAGGAGAAGAGAGTTTTCGAATTATGGGTAAATAAAGAATCGCTATCGCTGTTTGAAGTTCCTCCGTCCATTCCGTTCAACTCGGTGAGCGCATGCAAATCAATCGATCGCAAGGACACATCAACATAACCAATGACGTCACATTTCAATCTATATGACGTCACGATTTATTTAATATAACGTCACCAATAACGTTGTCTATCATCACACGGTACAAATATATCGTACATATTCATGTTTGTTCAATATCACAAATATTAAAATTAAAAAAAATATCTTTTCAATTTTATGATTTGTTGGAAATGGACAAAAATGTCGTTCCGGTACTAAGCCGGTAATGACAAAATTGTCGTTCCGGTATTAAGAGGGTTAACTTACTTTTCAGATTTTCAAATCAGTGAGCGTTCTCTGATTTTTATTAACACATAGCGAACATAACAATGTACACATGTTTAGACTTTTTCACCGCAGACATGTATCACTAATTTTGTATAAAATATACAGTTTAATATTGTACATAAAGTTAGTTATGAAATATTCATCAAATTCCACTTGATTAATAATTTGTATAAGATATTTTAGTGACATTTCCATACATTTCGCTACTATTGAAAATTATCCATATCCTCAACAGAAAACAAAAAACAGTGTTCAGCGTTTAAAGAGTTTTATAATAAACTTTTCCTAAACAAATCAAACTCAATAAATAATGACAATAAGCTACATAATTACATATTATACCAGTTTCAATTTTACAGCACTAGACAGCCGTTTCGGAATACAATTCCTCATCAGTAGTGCTTGGACCAAAATTATGAAACCAAAATTATTTTCAAGATGTTGAAAAGCTACCCAAAAGACCAAAATATATTTTACCAATAAGTATTCTAAAATAGAAGCGTGTTTTAAAAAGGAACCGTACTTAGATGTATTTAAAAACAATAAAGAGCAAAGGGAGATTACAAAATTGCGAATCATGTAAAATTTACCTAAGAACCACAAGAATATCCTTCGTTTTTCTGACATACGCTAGCACACACTCTGTAAGTTCAGCTACAGCATTTGAAGCTTTCGTTTCTTTGTGTGCTGCACAGATTTGACAGGGTTTTTACATTGTTTCCAAATCTGGTTATAAATAAAGTTTCTAGCATTTCTTTTAGGTTGGTGTCAGTTAGATCTTTTCTATGCGGTAGATTTCTATGTTTTCAGGGTTTTTAAGGTATCCGCATCATTCAATATCACAATGTATGTGGTTTTCAAATGGATGATTTACAACTGATTTTAATCCCTTTGATATCCCATCTTCATTCCCTTGGTTTTGCTGTAACATATATCTAAAATTTTAAAAATGGCGTCAATGGTCTTTTGAGACAGTTCCTTATGTAGATTTTTAATATTATATAGTTGACTAGTCATGTTTTTCTTAATGTGATTACGATCATCAAATATGTTGATATTGGGGTCAAAATATTCTTTTGCCATTTTGTTGCTGTCGAATCATTGTCACTTATGATTGCCTTTACATTTGATCCCTTGTTTGTCTTTTAACATTTCCACAAGCATTGGTCCTTCCATGGCTTTGGCAGATCCTTTCTTATTTCTTCTGCACAGATGCTTTATTGGAACTTTATTTCTGCAATATCACAAACTCTACACTTTATACAGCGAATACTGTATGATACTATTTTTGGTTTGTTTTCATGTAACTGTAGAAACTCTTGAAAAAAATATTAATGTTATTACTGATGCATCATCAGAAAAATTGTTACAACAAAAATAATAATAAAAAGCTACCAAGCTATGCTTCGACACGTTAATAATAATTAAGTATGTGCATCTTGATGATAAGAAGTACAATGTCAACAAACACCATTTAGGCACAAAGGCCATGAATAAATACATGTAACAAGTAGCAAATATTATTTCAAATAAATAGGTCATGTTTACATTTTTCTAAAATCTAATCCAATTATAATCGATAATCGATCGATTTTGTATAACCGATAATCGATTTTGAAAATGAAACCGATTTCCATCACTACTACAGTATGGATAAATACTATCTGGAGTTTGTATTGTTCACAGGGGTACAGCATTTGTTCGATAATCGGTATTGTGGTCCTTGTTGGAGCTGTCATATCTACTGGAATCCAGAAACTTGTGCATCGGACTCCATATAAATGATCACTGGAAACGCCGATAAGTTACATGGATGACGTCACAATCTAATGACGTCGTTTAGTTCCTAAATGTTCAAATCAAACTGTTAAATAATTTTAATACATTTATTTGTGAATTAATAGACTATGTTCCGAATATTATATTTATCTATTATGGGCCTCTGCGATATGCCAGAAACCTGCTCATTATAGAAACTTTACAGTTTGGCAATATTGGACATCTTATGAACGTAATTTGTAATGAAAACTTTAGGCAAAAATTCTAAAAACTCGGATTATCCGGCTATCATGAAAACTTCACAAAATGTGCTGATATACTATACACCGATGTAAATCTCTTAAGTTATTTCATGACCATTTCTGCCCAATGCATTTAAAACTCCGAAGCGTAGGTCATATATTATCGGTAATAAAAGACAGGAATGCGTTTTAATCAATTTTAGACATAAATTTAAAAAACGATGTTATCCCGTATTACCAATGTGCTGATATCAGTAGGTATTTCCCCCACGGAAATAATGTCCAGAGATCCGGTTTTTAACATTTTCTGCCAAAAATGCTCAACAAAGTTTTCTTCTAAATGATATAGAAATAAGGCCCAATAAGGGGTTTTCATGATAAATTTTACTCTAAATAGTAAAACATACTGTAAAGTCTTTTGGAACCAACGACAACCGTTTTACAGAATTCATGGAGTCCTGTCCCTTGAGATTTGTTTCTAAAAATATCGAAGTCGTGGCTTCAAAAAATGGCGCCACTGAAACTCTCTCTTGAATTATAATGAGGACGTCACTTGAATAACTTGAGCAGTTTTCTGGCATATGCCGAGGGAACAGTTCTCCTATAGTGTTGTCTGGAGAGTAATTGTTCATGGTCTGATAAACGAGATCACTATAACTCTCCAAACAACACTACAGGAGAACTGTTACAGAGGGAAGGAGATGCCTCATAATAGATTTAGTACATCACATGTTTTTGTTTTAATTAATCTTCAAATGCATTAAGTATCAATTTTATTCAACATCATACATTTTCAACTTATAATAATCCAAACAATAAAAATATATAAAAAACTCAACATTGATGTGCATTCACATATATTTAAACAGCACTGTCGTGCTGTTGTACAGCGTAGTTGGGATTATTGTGTTGTGGCAAGACAGAATATAACCGAAAATTTCGGGGGCGGGGGGGGGGGGGGGGGGTTCGACCCATGCATAGTCCGACGGATGGTTTTTTTTTTTTTTTGGAAAAGGAAACAATGTACCAAACCATGTATTGCTGAATTAAATGGTAGAAAATAATAATTTCATAAATATATGAAAAAGACAATCGGTAATTACAATTTAAAAAAGTTGTACCCGATCGTTTTGTCATTTCGGATAGAGAGAAAGTAGAGTTTTGCAGATCCTACCGTCGCTATGAGGGGGTACATTCTAGCGGTTGTATGTAATTGGATCATTGCTGTTAATCTGGGTTTTAATTAACTGCTGATTATCACTCACAATATTCCCGTTTCATGTTAATGGTGAAGTACAGTTGTTTTACACTGTTTTACCAGTTCCGAATTTTTAGTACCGAATAATCTAAAATTTCAATCCCGTTCAATTAACTGATTAAAGGAATCGCAAAATAACTTTCTCAATTTGCTTCTACTTAAATGTATGGGCATTAATTGTTTAAATAATATAAACTTCAACCGCTTCCTAAATGTATGTGCACGACATGTCGACAGATTGTTGGTGACCTAGTTTAACGATGTAAAAAATCGTGATCACGGAAATGCTTTTTTCAAGAAAACATACTACCACGTGTTTTTGAGGACAGGTGTCGATATTTTGGAATCAGTGAACATTCGTATTATTACACCACATAAATTTTATTTCCTCTGCTTGTGGATGACTTCTGTAGCAGCGCTTATATGAAACCCTGTTCGGAACTGGTAAAAAGACTGTATTAAAAATTTGCACACAACAACTGTACGAATTATCTCCCTTTCACGAAAGTAAAATCTAATCGATAAACAGTTTTAAAATATGACACAATTGCCTCAACATCAAAATACGTTATCATAATCTTCAAAATAAATTTAAATTTCCGTAGATTTCACGAAGAATTAATTAAACAACCTGCCGTTGCTGTTCATTTCATAAAAAGTTATGATTTTACATCGTAGGACGCCAACTTCTCGAACTACTTTTTATTGTAAACATGAGATCAGTTCGCCAAATTGCAGAAATTATTAGATGCAACCCATCGCAATATTTTACTAGATTACGAAATGTATTCCGAAAATTTATTCCAAATGTGCATATGTAACCAAATGCATTACCCGTCTCAGAATACATATCTCACGATAAAACAGATATACTTCTTTCACGCTCATTTACCAGGCGCACTATTTCCAGGTGTACTCATATCTTATAATTTCATAGCAAAGAAGCTCGATATCTTGGAAGAAAGTGACAGCAATGTACACGCGTTCACTATCGTGAACGCTGTACAAAAATAAGAAAAGTATAGTTCCTGACGCGAGGGACTATACTTTGACTTCGGGTGTAGGTATACTCCCGTTGCTATGTGTTTTAAAGGACAGATGATTTATACATGAAAAAGTAATCATTTATTGTAATATCCTGATTCATTTCCGATTTGTATAATATTAAAGATGTGTGATATGAATGACGTCAGTGTGACGTAACATGTATGACTTACAATAAAGAACGGGGCTGAACAACCATCTTGGTGTTGGTATTATGTCTACAAAGTGCTAGACGATAATCCGTATATGTATAAGCTCTACTGGACCATCAACAACGTCCACTACAGTTATCCATATTACCATGCATGTACTAAAAATAACTATCAATAAGGTATTCCATATGATTTCGGAGGATGTATACAGCTTTATATGTCCTTACCGCTGCTAATGGGTTAACTCTTGCTGCTAAATTAATTTTAGGCGCAATGTAGGCAGTGCCAAATTGAAGTTCACAATGAAAGATGATATGACGTCAACATATTTTGACGTTAGAAGGGTTTGTATTCATATGACATCATATTATTATCTCAATGGGGTTTGCCGCTGTACCACGTGATACCTTCTAACGTGTCTGTGAAAAGCTTGTTTCCAATGGACACGGAATCGCGCAATATGACGTTTTCCCGTAAAAACGACGCTATTCTGGGAATTTGTGACGTTGATGTTTTCCAAAATGTTCCGCACAAAGGTTTTGAGGTATTGATCACGTGGTACGACGGCGAACCCCATTGTCAACATTATGCATTTTTGTTAACTTTACGACAAGATAATAAGTATCCTGTCTTTTAATCAAGAGTTGTCAATTCTATTTGAAGGACGCATGGCTGTCGGTAGAGGACACATGTATGTCCGCTTGACAGCATGTGTGTTAATGGGTTCAAAATAAATCAACATAAAAACGAGATAATGGGGTTCGCAGCTGTACCACGTGATCAATACCTCTATGCAAAATGTTACGTCACCAATAATGAATTCCCGGAGTAACTACTCGTTTTTACGGGAAAACGTCATCTGGGTGCCCCGCCCATATGGACTTATGTGGGAATGGTTTGAAGATGCAAGCAGTGCAAGTAGACGCCATACCATTATTACAACCACGTGCAGGTTAATACCAGAAATAGTCATAACACAGTAAACTCAGTATTTTAACAGTCGTGTATTGAAGGATTGCTTTCCTCCTGTGTGTAACTTGTATTATCTGTATGGTAGTCCCGTTATCTACAATATTGGTGGAGATTTTCACTAATGTCGAAAATTTTATCAAATAAAATTTTATGTGGACTCATATGTGTGGGTGAAACTAAAGGTAGACTAAAGGTTCGTGTGAATGGACATCGGTTTGAGATCAATAACAATGGTAATCAGTTCCCTAACCAACATTTCAACCAGCCGGGCCAATCTGTGCTATCTATGAAAGTCGGACTTTTGGAAAAAATATTCCACCATACAAATAGTCCTAAATTAAACACTCCATACCGATTACAACAAGAAAATTACTGGAAAAAAGAAATAGGCACTGCCCGTCTTAGACAGTTACAAGAACAATGCATATCTAAATCTACTTTAGATTCATTTCTAATACACCAGAATATAAACTTACTGCTATCTTCATGGATATTGCTTTTAAAAGATTATTTAAACCTGCTCGGGAAAACGATATTGAGAACGATGGTCAACGCCAATATCTTAAGCAAAGACATAGATGCTATACTCATTTCCAATATTTTTCTAAATAAACAAGTACAATCTAAATTCCTGCTTATTTCAAAATGTATTCGCCACCCTTAGTTTCCTACTCCTACAATAAACCTATTGCATCCAAAATATTTAATTATAAAAAAACATTGCAGTGTTTGAACTTTCATAATTTTACTCCACCTACCTGATCTTGCTCGTCTTCTCCTTATATTTATGAACCAGCTTGACATGTGATAACTGCTGATCTGATATAATTGAGAACACTAAATTAAGGTCTTTACTTTAAAAAGGTCCTAAATATAGAAAAGCTCAACCTTTTACTTGGGTACAGAATTTCAGAATTGTCATGGATTCTGTTGAAGAGTACGCCAGACGTTGGGCTAAATTAGATGTTAAGCTTAATACCTTATCCGACTGGATAAAGGTTGCGAGTTATTCGTTAAAACAAGGATTGCCAAACTTTAAAGGTCTATGAGTACTTAACCGTCTTCAGTACTCAAGGATCCAGAAATTAGGGCAATTCTAACAGACATACACAACAAATATGTTGTTATCCCAGCTAATATGGTTTCCAACAACATTATTCTGGTTTGTTAAAGATTCTACCTTTATTCTTCTTATTAAGGCGCTATGTTTAGATAGTATATCAAAATACCCTGCATATACTAGAACTAATTTTACCAAAGATGATGTTCTTACCAATCATAGGGGAGTTCTCGAGTCTTTCGGTATCAAGATCTTCCTTGCTTGTATTGGATTTCTAAACTCCATAAAAATCCATACAAGGAAAGATATATAGCAGGCTCATCTACTACTATATCATTATCGGTAACCTTTAGTTTTACATTTTTAATGAAAAACCTTTTATTTTAGTAATGTGTTTATCAAAAAGTTAGAATTAAATTTCTTTATTTTAAAAAATTCTTATTTAAGACTTGCGAAATATTTCTTATGATACATTCTTAATTAACACATAAAGTGACATATGGCTTAGGTCTGGGGATTAAGTTTATTTTTCAAAAGAAGTTCAAAGTTTCATTAATCTCTGTTTCCGACTTAATTTAGAAATTTGTTTTAGGGATTTATTCCCCCGACATGGATCTTTGTTCGGAACTTACATTTCCGTCTTTCTAGCCATCTTAGGTGTTTAAATAATCCTTAGTAGGTAATACCAGTCTAAACATAAATAATTTAGGCTTAATTGAAAAACGGGTGTTTCCAATTAAAAAGTTGGATTTGATTTGCTAACTTAGCACAATGGCTAACTAGTAGAATACTGACCATTGGTCAGGTAATCAAGAAAGTTCAAATTGAAACAACTTATGATAATCTGGTATAAAAAGTCGAAACTGCCTAAAATCGGTTTTCGGTTTCTAATGACTCGATATAATAAAGACGAAAACTCCTAAGTAGCTGTCTTTATCGTTATTTTAGGTAAGTCCGACTTTTTATATTTTATTTTGTTTGCCAAATTTGATTTTAAAATAAGTTTTTTACTATTTATGGAATCTTTTTTGGATTAATATATTAGACTCGGCATGTTAATTACTCAAGGTCATATTTATATTACAAAATGTTATTTTTAAACTTATTAATTTTTATTTAAAACAATTATAATCTTATATAATTATGTTTAAATACTTTCGAGCTGTAAAACTAGGCTACGGTTACGACAGCCTCCAATTAAGGTACCAATTACACATCGGCGACCATAAAAATGGAACATTATGATGATTTTGGTGGATGCTGTTTATAACGTACATAGAGCTCCACATGATGCCAGATACCGAGGCAATTGCAACATTCCCATTTTATGTGGAAGACTGTGTGCGTCAATGGTTTTACAATCTCAGTGACGCATATAAACAGTCATTTAATGATTTTCAGAAGGCCTTTTTAGCTAGGTTTTCGGATAAAGGATATAACTCGAGTTTCCTAGAAAGCAAGCAAGGATTAAACGAGAATGTAGAGGAGGAATTCTTCTATAGGATAGAAAAAAATCATAATGGGAAAAAAGGTGCCTGAGGAAATGCTAATTGCTATCACCATAAGAAATTTAGACAGTGATAGTCAACAAATTGTAAATTCTCAGGACCCAAAGAAATTCGACAATTTAAGAATTGTGGTCATTAAGGCAGAAGAAACAATCATTTAAAAACACGTGCGGCCACATTTCCATTAGAAACAGTTCTTTTTGATACCACAATGGACAAAAAAATGAATGACTTTAAAATGAACATAACTGCTGAGATTTCAACATTTGTAGCTAAAGAAGTGAATGAATTAAAACATGGACAAAATCAGCAGAAACAACATTGGATACGTAATCAACAACAACCAGGGATGCCACATCAACAACATCAACATAAACAGCAGACGTATACCACCCAGATAGATCCACATGGAAATTGCCGCGGCTGCAACCGTAAGTCTTGCAAGTTGCAACTATAGTCGAACTTGTTGTGCTTGTGGTAAAATTAACCACATCTCTGATGCTTGTTTTAAAACTAAAAACATCAAATTTAATTCAGGGGCTACTAGATAGAAAATTGCGCCTATCCAAAGGCACCAGTTTAAGGATGGGCACAAAACAGATGCAAAAATATTTTTAACTGAAGTAATACATAAAAATACTACTCCAATTAACATATATAGAACTAAAACTTCTGCCCTCGTAGATACTGGAGCACAAATAAGTTGTTTGGACAAAATTAGATTTTTCAAATTCTAAATTCTGTATATTTATCAGTCTCGGGCATAGGTTTTCCAAAACTAAATGTGTTAGGAAAAATTGAATATCCCATTTCATTTCAGGGATTAAATTTTTCATATTAATTACATGTCATAGAAAATTTACATCACTCTCTCATCTTAGGAATTGATTTTATGCAGCATTACAAGGTGATACTAGATATCCCAAATAATCAAAGTATATTGTCAGAAATATGATTTGCTAGTCCACTTTCATCTAATACAGGGTTGGCAAGAGCAGATATAGCTGCAGTAGTTCCAAAATTCACTGGAGTATTGTTGCCTGTTAAAAATTTCAAGGTGTGAACAAAATGAAGTTGTAATTTTGGAACCACTGAAAAGCTTACAAAAACTGCATATTACAGCAGCACGTTGTTTTTAGTAACAAATAATCAGTGTATTATTTCATAAAAATTCAAAAGTAGCACATGACAGAATAACAAGTACTCAAAAAAACCAGCTACTGTTTACTAGTTTTAACAATGAAAAAATTATAATTGCTTATCAGAGTTTACAAGATCACCTAGACACTTTTACTAATAGCTAATTTTATTACCGTACAGCATAGTTGCAGAGGGTGGGTAGATATAAAACAGTAGATTCACGTTATTCTATAGTATGTTGTGTGTTTAGTAATAATCAAAAACAAACATACTAATCCATTTCCGAATCACAATCCAGAAGCAAAGTAAAAACTTTGGAACTAACAAGTTAGGTTAGACACGCGAACTTCCACCAGGTAAGTGAAGCCGGGTGCTCCGGAAGCGTAAGCACCTCCTGTTTAGCTAGCTACACCCGCCACGCCACGTGTGTAATCAAAATTGTGTGAAAGGAACATGGAACTACGAGACGTCAAATATATCAAATATTAAATAACCTATTTAATGTTGGCAGAGTACAAGTTCTACTGAGTTAAGTAAGCTGCCCATGTTGTAATCATATTCGACGTGAAGAGGAGAGTATTGTATTGTCCTGTAAGAACACATTTTCTGAAACAATAATACCAAGTAATTACAAGTAAACGAATAAGTAAAATCTAGTCCCGCAAGTAAGTGTATTATCATTAATAACTACAGACCCTTGGATGTGGCTACTGATACTGTAAAGCTGTATTATAATCGCATATCCGTGATGAACTTATCATTTAATTAATATTCAACTGTTTTAAAAAGTTTAACAACCAAAAAGTTTTAAGGCCGTCATCACAGAATTGTTGATAACAAGATTGATGTCTATGTGTCCAGGATTACCCTGGTCCCATAGTTCCGTTTGTTCCGCACAATTTTGATAACACACGTGATGGGTATAGCTAGCTAAACAGGAGGTGAGTGGATTGTTTAAGCCGCATCAGCAATATTGCAGCTATTCGCGGCTAAAAAATAAAAGATACAATAGTATCGATAACACAAAGTATTAACATGTAAAATTAAAAATAACATTAACGAATTTTTTAGCAAAACTTGCTAAACTGATAAAACAATTATACATGTATTTTATTACATAAGTTAATTTGCCGAAGGAAGTTTAAATTTTATGTTTACTGACATTGCTAAAAAGATCTTGCATTGATAATGCTATATAAAAAGTTTTCGTTGTAGGTGCAAAGTCAACACAATTCAGCAAAATGAGTTGGATAGATTGTTCACCTTGATACGGGCTACATTGAGGAGGTTGTTCTCCCTTTAATATGAAAAGAATGTAAAATAACTATGGCCAATTCTACATGGCCTAAGAACAATACTTTTATGCCTATTGTACTGGCATAAAGATGTAAATCCCAGACAAGGCTTAATTAAAAATAAGTTATTATGTTCTTGGCTATTCCAATAATTTGATCATTGATTACATATTATACCAGTTTTAATATAATTGAATATCAGTATGCAGAATTAAGCAGTACGTTATATTTTTAGCAGATGAATCGGCTTTTGTGTTGCCTTCAATACGCTAAACAAGAGGTGCTTACTCTTCCGGAGCACCCGGTCTCACTTTCCTGGTGAAAGTTCACTTGTCTTACCTGACTTGTGAGTTACAAAGTTTTTACTTTGCTTCTGATTCGGACATGTTTATGATTTAATCGATGAATAAACTATACCATGCCCTACGTACACTAGTGTAGTCATTTAATATTTAAAGTTATTTAACATAAAATCTATCAATGTACGAACTAGGTGTATTTGGTAACTCATTTTACTCATTTCGTATAATGTAAATTGCAAGTCTCTGAGTGTTAATATCATAATAGTAATAAATATGTATTTAGTTTTCTGTTTTACATTGTATTTCTTAATGAGAAAAGAGATAAGTTATGATGATTTTTGTCCCAGTTAATTACAGTGTAAGTACAGTGCAAAACAATATTGACATATTTTAATTAACTCCTTTCCCAGAAATCGAACTAGTAAAAACTGAGTTATTTTGAAATAACCCCTTTTGCACACCTGAACGAAAGCCGATCAGTCGTGACGTCACAGACAGATTGTTTGTACACATTGGAAGCACTTTCGGTTTCCATGACAGGTTTTTCAGCTATGTATCTATATTTCTAGTATGGCTTCAGCAAAGCGAAAGACAGGGAAGGAACAGCAACCGATTTTCTCCAAAATCCCAAAACCGATGGCGTCGGTACAAGAGTAGACTAAAGTTTTAAACATATTCATTATTCATTGCCTAAAAGAAATGGTAATGATTTTACAGTTGAAATTGTACATTTATACTTTACCGTAGTATCTTCAATTTTTTATTTGAAATTCAATTCAAATTGGCTTTAATTTAAATTTCTCGGTTATGTTAATGAATTTACCAGAGGCTATAATTTAAGTTAAAAGTATCATTGTAAAGGATTTAATGTGATGCATTGTTATTTCTGACCGATTTTTATTAATAACTAAACTGCCAACAGCCTAAATACTGTTATGATAACTGACCAAGTCGGCCTTTCGTAATCTCGCAGGATATTTGAGTTTGGGGCAATTCATTATTGGTTTAATTATTACTAGATAATAAAACTAAAATACTTGAAAAATGCTAAAACTGATTTTTAATTTATAAACATAATTAAATCATGTGAGAGAGGAAGAAATTGTTGACGGAATGTCCTAAAGAGATTTAATATTTGCAACATAATAAATGAAAAGATTTAATTTTGTATTATTTGAAATAGATACAGTACGTACACACAATATTTATTTCATTTAAAAATTTATTATGTGGCAGATTGCCCATAAAGAATAAAAAGTACTAGTAAAACCATTTACATAATCTGTTAAGTAATGAAGTCCCGGGTTTCGAACTTGTTCAATTCGCAATTTCCAAGAAAAACTTTCCCTTTTTATAAACATACAAGAAACATAAAAACGCAAACTTTTACAATATTTTTCCCCAAAAGAGCTATAGGCTTTATTATATTTGATAGGAGAAAGATGATTAAATTTTAACCAGCAAGTACCTGGAAACGTCCATATACAAAGCCCGGTGATACATATTCATTGATTCCACAAAAATGCATTGTCTAGCCAGATCTAGCAAATTGCAACCTGATAACAGATCGGTGATCGGATTATATATTTAAAAAAATGAAATTATCTTCAACATGTACATATAACATATGTACGAAAATTAACGTTAAATAAAAACATGCGCGCCATTCAACATTATCAAGACGACCAGATTGGGTTTCTTCCGATGAGTCTGCTTCTGGATCATGGGCATGGTCACCAGTATTACTTTCATATGCTCAAAACGATACGGATCTGGCACTCTTCTCTCGAGATCAATGCACTTCTCCCTCGAAGAATGACACGACAATATTAAACTTTAGTCGGACTCGCTATCATTTCTTGCGGATGCAGCCATGTTGCTGGTCTTCATATGTAATGCGCGCATGTAATTTTTAATGACGTCGAAAACAAGAAATTGCCTGTGCAGGCTTGATTACAATTTTTCAAGGTGCAAAATGGAAGGTTACACCACGTATATCATAGGAGACGATGTTAGATCACCGAGTTTTCGACTTTGTTTTGATTACGTCATATGGTCATTTCAAGGATGGCAGAAGAAAAAGGAGTGTCCAGGAAAAAACCCAACTTTCAGAAAGCGAACTGACCAACTTATTCATTAGAATCTGTCAAGAGTAGGTTTTATTGTGTTTGGAGGCATTGTGATCTTGCACTTTAAACTACATGGATACCAAAATCTCTGACATATAAAGATATTCTGAATTATCCAAAGCAGAGGGTTCTATGTATAACTAAAACACGGATAAAAACTCGGACTTGCTTTTGTTGATCATACTTTTACCAAAACAATGTATACTGCTTGAATTTATTTCACATGTTGAGAAGAGCAATATATGTGCTGGTACCTTTTCATAACTATACAAGCTCTTCAGAAAATAAATCGGTCATTTTTAATGTTTGGCATTATCTTTAAAATATAAAAAAGAACCATGCCCAAATTTAATGAAAATCGGATAAATTATATTTTTTTAAAACAATAAGCCAAATAAGTTGAAATTTTTGTTTTTAAAATAATATCCACTTTCTTGTATTTTGTTGTTTACTAAACATTTCACTGAAAACTGGAAAATATGTGTTTAGAAGGCATGCACACATACACGTAAAGCGGTCTTGGTAGCTTACTTACAGTGCAGAAAGTCCCCGAGTTCGACCTGGCATTTTTCTCTATCCTGTTTTTGGCTCTCAGAAGTTGTGGACATGCTATGTGGTGACCATATAAACTCTATACTCTAACGCATTAACGACATTGGTTATCTCTTCTCTCCCTCTTTTATTCCCCCATCTTCCGCGCTTTTTCCTACTTTGCGTATATTTTGTCCCCAAATTATTAATATTTACTTCGGCATTAGATTCTTAAAATTAATATTCATTCATACGATCATTTCTCTAGAAAATTGTATGCTAATCTCTTATTTATCTTAGTAGAACCCTTTATGGTCAATGCATTTTTTCGTATATTGCACTGATGACGCATATTATTGATTTTTGACGGCTCTTTTGATAAGTGTTCAGTATCGATACAGGTTTTGTTATGGCATCGATGTGAAATATGGTCATCTGATCTAGATTTAAAACTTCACATTCAACTTCTTGGTATAAACTTGAAATCGGATTTAATACACGCAACCCTTTCCTCTGAAATTTTATATTCCTCCACATCTCTTCAAACCCATAGTCCTTTAACCTCTTAATCTAATCTTCTTATTGAGACACTTAATGGTCAATGGATTTTACGTATTTTCCATTGGTTACGCATATAATTGATTTTTGACGGCTCTTTTGATAAGTGTTCAGCATTGATACGGCATCGATGTGAAATATGGTCATCTGGACTGGATTTTTATACGGCACATATATGAACTTGAAATCAGATTTAAAATACTAAAGCCTTTCCTCTGGAATTTGATATTATCAGATTTAAAATACTAAAGCCTTTCCTCTGGAATTTGATATTCCGTCCACATCTCTTCAAACCTAGTCTTTTATATGCCCTATTAATCTCCGGATAACTATCTGTTAAGCTTTTCTTTTAACCTCCTAAAATCTGTATCTCTCATTAAAACTCTTGAAGGTCAATGCATTATTACATATCTTGCATTCGTTACGCATATCATTGATTTTTGACGGCTCCTTAGATAAGTGTTCAGTATCGATACAGGTTTTGTTATGGCATCGATGTGAAATAAGGTTTGATCATTAGGAGTTGTATCTCTTTGATCATAAGATTTGTAGATCGTTTGAAATAGAAATTATGAATAATGGTACTGTTGTGAATTCGACTGGTAATGTGGTTTTGTAACTATTGTAGTATAATTGAGATCCGTTTTCTATAATCTTTATCATCCACAACCGTCTACTGATCTGCATTCTGATTGGTCAGTGGAGTTGACCCATCGCAAGGAATTATGGGATGGAAAACTCTCTCTCTCTACTGGACTCTCTCATCGACTGGACGTGATTACCAAGTTACCACGCTTGAACCACTTCGACCAGCCGCTGAGACACCGAGCACAACTATAGACACGTTATTATACATATACTTACATAGAAAACAGTGTCAGGTAAGTTCTGCATGTTTTCTACAGTGGTAGCACGGGTCGTCTGAACTTCATTTTTCGCGGGCATTGTCAGACGTCAGACGCCATTACCCACGTGTGTCTCTGCACAATAATTGATTTTTGCCGAGATATTGATACGTTTATTTGTATTTTTGAATGAATTTTATATACATGTGATTAATGAACACTTATTTATTACCTGTTATTTAATTAGTTGTTTAACTGTGCAATATTGTATTTGTTTATTTTTGCGATAGTCACGTGACATTTATTATGATCTAGAATCCAAGTGTTAGCTTTCCAAAAAAGCATTTTTACTTAATTAGTTCACTTTTTCAAACTATTTACAACAAATTACAATAAATTTGAATTTGTTGACATGAATTCACAACAAATTACAATAAATTGAATTTGTTCATGTGAACTTATAAGAAATTAAAAACTACTGTGAGAAAATAAATTTATAACAGCAAATTTTTCACAGAAATTCATTACTTTTTCTACTTCTTTCTATAAGCATCTATATATACAACACCATTTTTTCGTACTTATCAACTTTTTGATATTTATATTTACACTTATATTTATTGTTACTTAACATTTACATTTATTTTTCTATATCTTGCTTTAAATGTTTGTCGACTGCAAAAATATTGTATAATGATTAGGCGGAATAACTCTTCCAGGTAAATTTCACAAACCTCGTTACCAAGAGCTATCGATAACTGACCACTGGGTAACTGACAACGTGACATGGTCATTATGAGATTAAAATGGACTGATACGGTAAAAATGATTCTAAGAGATATTCCAAGCAAAACAGTATATTAATTTAAATGTTTACATGAAGAGGAAAATATACAAGTCGAGAGAAAGAAAAAGTAGATTGTTATTTAGAAGTAGAGGATATACTGTTTGTTAGGCAAAAAACAATGGGATATATATTAAACGTTTATCCTTTTAATTTACACAAAAACAGTAACTTGATCCATTGCATAAAATACTATATGTGTGCGCAGTACAAATTTAAGTAAAAATGCTAATACACATTTTAATAAGTGTGATTATTCATGATACACTGCACCCATCCATCCCAATGCTAATGTTTAACTATCTTATCAAATTCATTAAACAAATATTTTATTGGTAAATTCAAAATAAATAAATAAATAATATTTTGGCCCATTATTAGAAAAAAAGAATGTATTATTTATATTAATAGAATACATTTTTGCATCAGAAAATTTCTCATATTGCAATAAAAAACAAATAATATGTATAAAATTACTTTTACAAAGTTCACATAATCCATGATGTCTTGGTTTTCTGATATAATCTTCCCACGGCAAACTTCAATAGGTAAATTTAGTTTCTGATTATTATAAATTCACAATAAATTAATATTGCTTAAAGTGGGATCTCACATACCAGTAATTAAAAGATTATCAATAAACATCCTGTTTATTAGTAGACCTTTTATCACCTGTAATCAAAAGAACTTACCGTCCAATTTGCAAAAAAATGATTGACACGTGTGTGGATAAATCATTAGATATGAAGTCTCTATGATACCCGGTAAATGTTATTTCTGTAATTTTGAAAAGATATATTTGACCAAATTAAGAAGATTAATTTGGATGGATATACTACTGATGGACCGACTTACTGGCCTAATGAAATTAATTTTGAAATTTTAAAATTATTAAAATATATACTTTTTTCTTATTTGACTAAATTAATAATTTATAATTATTTTAATTGTCTTAAGAGATTATTTCACTTTCATTCTCCTCACTTTTCTCGTTATATTTATTTGAAAAAAAATCCAGAACATTTATGAAGCTGACTGACAAATCTGTCTTTAATTTTTAAAACTTTTAATAGTATATTCAAAGGTCGAGAAGTATATCACCTTTTGTTTGTTATTATTATTATTATTATAATTTTTTTCCGTTTTTTACTTACGGGGAAGTCGGTGTAACTTGTACCGGAATATTGGTGGGGAAAATAAAACTTTTATACTTGGTGTGGTGTCGGCCATATTGGATATTTCTTCACTAGATATTCACAAATTCCCCTATTTTTAAATAAAATTGGAAGTAATTTGCCGTCAAAACCAACATTTGATTTTTATGTTTTTACCTTTATCAAAGTGTGCTCTAACACTGTAGATGTGGTCATTTTTGAAAAAAATCAAATTAGCGTGAAAAAACAGCCTATAACTAAAGGTCTTTCACCACATTTTTCAAAAATTAAACAAGAATATTAAGAGATAGTGCCGAAATAACTGCTATATTTTTAACTTAAAATGGAAGTAATTTCCCGACGTCCTAAAATTTTACAAAAAATACTGAAATAACCGGAATTTAATAAGGAACTCAAACAGATGTGATCATTTTTTGTATCGTTATTGGTTTCTTTTTAACGAAACAAAAACTGTACACCTGTTCTATATTTCTATGTACCGATCGTAAGACACTGAGCCGTAGATCGTTACACAGGTGAAGTGCGACAATGTACATAATAGTTGCCTATGATAGCTGGTCTGTTGTCTGTGTGCGTTTATTCATTGACTTAATGTCATTTTCAACTACTAAATTTAATCATACATCAATTAGCTTTGACTGTTGTGCCGCTTTTTGTAAATAGTACAGCTTTGGCTTTTATTCCTTACACATATCATTAATCATTTTCATATCATCATATACAAGAAATATTTCAATTTATTCCTCTTATTATTCAATATTGAATAATGCTATAAGACACAAGTCATGTGCTTGAGTTTTAAGAATTATTGCTAAATACAAGTCAAACGCTTGTATTATTTCAATTTTTACAATAACTACATAAGATATACAAGTCAAACGCTTGAATTTTCATAATGTCTGGTGATGAAAAAATACTCCAATTCAAGAGGAGACGGAATTAGATTCAAAATTAAAAATAAATACATGCACATATGAGGAATTATTTTCGATCCCTGGTGTAGGAATTAAAACGGCACAAAATTAAGACAGTTAAGGGAATCTAAGAAAAATTTAACATGGTCAGATTTGGAGGTTTTCCCAAATTAAAGGCAAAGCAAACAATTTTAATGCAATTGATCGACTTTACGCCACAATCTATGTCGCCGAGAAGAAGAAGAATATAATGTTTAGAGCTACTGGATACGGTCACAGAAGAAAATCGAACTTTGAAGAAGGAATTAAGTATGGAACCTAGATATTCAAAACGTCAAGATTTTCACCAAGATTCGCTAATCCAAAATGTAAACTCAGCATCTGCAAAATTGAAAGGACCACCTGCGTTTTACCAACCACCAAGAACCAGATCTCAAGAGTATAGTTTGAATCCACCTAGCATTAGAAAAAATGAAAAATCAAATATGCCAGTATATGACTACCATGATGAATACACTAAACCTGCTCAATTTACCTCAAGTATAAAACAGGAGGATAAACCATATGCATCAACTTATGCCAAGAATAAGGGATCAAGCAAAAATACTTCTGGATCAAATAAAGCAAAAGGAAAGTATAGACGTAATGAATTCACTTATAATCCTATGAGGATGGAAACCATTCTGAAAATGAATCAGGGAGTGATGATGAACATGATAGACCTCCTTTTCGTAGACGTAAACATAGATCTACTTCAGGAAGTGAGGAAGAAAGGAGAAACCGTAAAACATTATTACAGCTGTCACAATTACCAAGGACACTGAAATTTAATGGGAAAGGAAGTTGGCAGGCATTTTATACCAAATTTCGACGTTATTCGGAAGCCACTGATTGGAATGATAGGGAGAAACTAAATCAACTGTGCTGGTGTTTAGAGGACAAAGCATCTGAATATTTTGCATTGCTTCAGGATAGAGATCAAAATATTACTTATCACCAATTAATAATAAAATTTGAAAAACGTTTTGGTCTTAAGGATTTACCAGAAACTGCACAAGTACAATTTCTAAACCTAAAACAGAACATGGACGAGAGTTTGGAAGATTGGGCTGATCGTGTTCTATTATTAGCTACAAGAGCTTTCAAAGAGATTGGGGAGGACCACATGTATAAACAAGCGGTTCTGAAGTTTTGCCAAGGAAGTTTTGATAAAGAAGCTGGTCAGTATGCTTCTAACAGAAGGCCTCAGAATATGGAAGAAGCTCTGGATTGTGTAAGATGGTACAAACATAACAATCAAGCAATTTTTGGAAAATCAAGTGCCAAAGTAAGACAGATAAGTTATAAAACGGAAGTTAACTACTCGGACTCGGAAACTGAAACTGAAACTTCAGACGAATATTCAGCTACTGTCAGAAAAAGTTCCAAACAACAGTTTAGACAGCAACCACCATTATTAACGAATATGGCTTCGGATAAGCTAATGAGAATAAGCAAACTGGAACGACAAAGTGTAAAACACACAGAAGAGATACAAGCTATTAAAACGGACGTAAAAGCTGTGAAGGACAATATGGAAACTGTTAAACATGACATCAGTTTTTTAAAGGACGAAATGATTAAACTGATGAAAATGATGACAACAAGAAATAGAAGCCCAAGTCGTTCACCCTCAAGAAGTAATAACTGCTTTAATTGCAATAAACCGGGACACTTCAGCAAGGACTGTCCGGAGAAGAAAACTTTCGAGAAAAGAGTACAATTTTCAGAATGTACCTTAAACAGCACAGGATCGAACGAAGAGGCCTAAGTTCGGTCCACAATGAAGGAGGCCAATCGGAAACAAAGGAAATTACAATTTGCCGCCTAAATTCTGGTTCGATGTTTAAATTACCAGTGTTTGTAAACAATCAACAAATTCCAGCTATTATTGACACAGCTGCGGAAGTTACTATTATTTCTATAGAGGTGTTTAACAGTTTGGATAATAAACCAGAAAAATTGGATAAGATTGTTATAAATACAGCTGGGAAAGATTTGAAATTCGAAAGTTTTTTGACAGGCCCAGTGGAAATTAAAATTGGACGATTGAGCTTTACTGAAAAAGTGTATGTAGCACCGATTGATGATGAAATGCTACTTGGCCTAGATTTTATGCAAAAATATGGTTTAGTTATTAATCTGGAAAACATTCGGTAAAATTGTACAATACGGAAATAAAAATGGTTCAGAACGAGACTAGTGTACACAAAGTAGCAAGAGTAACAGTAAACAATAAAGTCACAGTGTTGCCAAATACAGCAGTACAAATTTGTTGCAGTTTAAGCGAGTCTATGAAAACCTATACCGGAAACTACATATTTAATGCCTAGAATTTTACATTCCAAAGGGAAAAATCCAGTTGTATGTTTGCTGAATATTTCTGATAGTAACGTCGTGTTGAAGAAGGGAATGTTAGTTGCTAAGGCTGTTGAAGTTGATTAAAATGGATGTCGCATCAGGTATACAAGTTTTAGATTCTAATCAACCATCTGTCTGTGGGGTAGAGATAAAATCAAATATACAAATAGAGTTGCCAGAACATATGAAAGTCTTACTTAATAACATGCCTTCAGATTTAAACACAACTGAAATGAATAAGTTATTAAAATTGCTTGTTGAGTTTCAGGATGTGTTTGCTAAGGACGAATTTGATCTGGTAACTTTTCATATAGAACATTCCATTGACACGGGATCCGCAAAACCAGTGAAGGAAAGAATGAGAGAACTCCAGTTTGTTTTGCTGGCGAAGAAGAACAGCATTTACAAAAAATGTTAAAGGCAGGTTATTCAACCGTCAACATCTGAATGGTCATCAGCGCCAGTCCTTATTCGTAAAAGGGATGGAGGAGTGAGATGGTGTATAGACTATCGCAAGTTAAATGCAGTAACAGTGAAAGATGTCTACCCATTGCCTCTTTAGATGACTGTCTGGACGTATTGGCAAATAACTTGTGGTTTTCAAAATTGGATGCCAATTCAGCCTATTGGCAGATCAAAATTAAAAAGGAGGATCAGAAGAAAACCTTTTATAACAAAGTATGGTTTGTTTGAACACGCAAAAATGGGTTTTGGCCTTTGTAACGCGCCAGCAACTTTTTCACGAGTTAAATCTCGTCATGAAGGGTCTAAATTGGAAGACAGTTTTAGCATTTCTTGATGACATTCTGGTCATGGGTCTAGATTTTGATACACATTTAAGCAATTTAAGAGAGGTGTTTATGCGGTTTAGGAAGTACCAGTTAAAACTGAAACCAAAGAAATGCCAGTTATTGCAACAACGTGTTGAGTTTTAGGTCGTATAGTAAGCAGACATGGGTTAGAAGTTGGTAAGGATTCACAGATCTAATAAATGATTGGCCTCAACCAAAATCTCGCAAAGACGTGGAACGATTTTGTGGTTTTGCTAATTATCATCGACTTTTATTGAAAAGTTCGCCGAAAGAGCTGAACCGCTATACCAAGTAACTGGAAAAAGAACGTTCAAATGGGAAGATGCTCAACAAGATCATTTAATGACCTGAAACAAGCATTGACATCAGCACCAGTGTTGGCATTACCTAATACATTGGATCAATTTATTCTGGACACCGACGCTTCGGAATGTGCAATTGCAGGTGAGCTAATTCAGATACAAGATGGCCAAGAGCGCGTTATCTCATATGGAAGTTTAGTTCTTACTCCAGAACAGAGAAATTACTGTACAACTAGGAAAGAACTTCTTGCAGTAATAAAATTCACACGTCAATGGCGCCATTATTTATTAGGCAAACAGTTTATAGTTAGGACTGACCATAGTAGTCTACAATGGCTTTTAAATTTCAAAGATCCCCAAGGCCAGTTGGCAAGATGGATGGAGGAATTAAGTCATTACAATATGATTATTAAACATAGAAAAGGAAAATCACATCAATGCTGATGCTTTATCAAGGATACCTGATCAATTGGAAGACCAGTTTTGTCCTAATTATAAAGTTCGAGTACCTCTAGAAGATTTGCCTTGTGGAGGATGCAAATATTGTAGGAGATGCCATCAAAATTGGGAGAAATTTTTAAACGATATAGACGAGGCGGTACCATTAAGCAGTCTTCCAAATTGTAAGAAATTGCGAAAAGAACAGAATGAAAGTCCTTCCGAATTCTCTGACGTCTCATTCATTTGGGATCCAGGCGGTATTGATATTATATTGGAACCAAAGTCAGTCAGAGGAATCCAATTAGGTGGGTTTTCATCTGAGGAAATTAATAAATCTCAATCCGAGGATTCTGATATGTCTATACTGTTTCAGTGGTTATTAGATAAATCCAAAGAACCGTCGGAGGGAAGTTTGTTTTTAAGTAGTCCTGCCTCGAAATTTTATTGGATTAATAGAGAATTGTTTAAGTTTACAGAAAATGGCATTGTTGTTAGGAAAGATCCAACATCTTCAAATGAACAAATAGTAATACCTAGAGAGTTGCATCAAGACATTTTAAACCTTGGACACAATATCCCATCATCTGGACACCAAGGAGTTTGTAGAACAAAAGCCTAGATACGAAAAAAATACTTCTGGTATGGCATGACTAAAGATATAAGGAAATATATTTCTGAATGCAATGAATGTAGTTTAAATAAAAAACCTAGTCGTCATGCTCGCTATCCACTTACTAGTTTTCATGCTGGTGCTCCAATGGAACGCGTACATTTAGATTTTCTGGGACCATTACCGAAATAAAAGGGAAATGAATATATTTTAATGATGGTGGATCAATTCACTAAATGGGTTGAGTGTATCCCGCTACCTTCACAAACTGCTGAAGAAACGGCTTGCTCAGCAGTGAACGAATTTTTCTCTAGATTTGGCGTGCCATTTTAAATTTTCACTGATCAAGGCAGGAATTTTGAAAGCAAACTATTTCAATCAATTTGCGACTTGTGTAGCTACACATCCATAAGTCCAGAACAACGCCGTATAGACCTTCATCTAATGGACAACGCGAGCCATACAACAGAACACTAATGGATGCTGTGCGGTGTTACATTCAAAAGAAACAAAACCGTTGGGACGAACATTTAGCACAGATTGCAGGTGCTCTAAGGGCATCAGTTAATAGAAATAGTGGATTTACACCTAACAAACTAATGCTAGGCAGGGAAGTAAACTAACCAATAGATTTAGTTTTTGGTTCAACTCCAAACTCTACTCCTGTTGTAACACAAGAAGATCATGTCAAGTATGTGTCTAGTTTGCAACATGCTATAACAAAGGCACATGAAACAGCAACTCTTAAGTCATCTCTAAAAGTGATGAAAAAAGATAATGATATCAAAGTCATTGAAACTAAGTTCTCTGAAGGGGATTTAATTTACGTGTTGGACTCTGCAACCATTAAAGGAAGATGTAAAAAATTACAACCTATTTGGAAAGGCCCAGGCTTAATAATCAAGAAAATAACACCTTATTTGTATAAAGTTAGAATGCGGTCTTCGGAGTTTGTAACAAATCATGATCGGTTAAAACTATGCTGTAATAAGAATATTCCAGCTTGGATTAAACGTTTCAAAGAAAAACGGGGAGGAACCTGGATCCGAAGTTGTTTACTGCATTTGCAAAAAGGGGTACCATGGTCAGTTTATGATACAATGTGACAATTGTGATGAATGGTACCATGGAAAATGTATAGGTATAACACCAGAAACCGCACAGACAATAGACAGTTATACATGCCCTATTTGTATAAAACAAACTTAGGTGTATTTTTTTTACAGCATGAAAACATTACAAGAAATTGAACAGATGTCCAGGTCGGGAACCCTTTTGGACCCAGTTGATTTGGTTAACAGTCTAGAATTAACCAGGGGTGTGTCTGAATCCACAGTTAGACACCATCTTGAACAGCAGTATGAAATTGCTGCTGTTAGGAATGATCGACGTTGGATTCGGGAATGTGTAGAGCAGGCTTCAGCCAATCAATTGGTTTCTCTAGCATGGCTGTATTCCCATTTACAAGTTCCAGGGCAACGGACAGATTATCGTTATCATGGGGGGAGACGTTCAAGATATGACACACATTCCAGGCAGGGGCGTAGCTGGGGTGTTTATGATGTGGACGCCTAAAGAGGGTAGTGGGTTTGGGGGCCGCCCTGATGCGAATTTTCGGCCCTCCAGGGCGCTATTTATCAGAATTTTTCTTATAATTTTATGCTATGCTGTGGTAGTTTTTGTCGTTCTTTTGAGGACTGGTTCATTCTTAAACATGAAGACTAGGTACAAGGGGATCTGATGTTGTATGGCATAAGCACTACGAAAACAACACACTCAATAATTGAGAAAGTCAAGTTAAAATGGGAGTTCAATTAATATAGTGGTGAAGTTAAACAGAGGAGAGGAAATATATTTGTAAATATACTGCGTTAATACATAATGAAACGATGAAACGTGACGAATGGCTAGTAGAAATTCTTTAATGTAATCAAATCAATTAGTTTCAATTGTTTTGCCATGCCGGCAAAGTCAAGACAACACCGGAACCACACCTCAGACGCTATCGAAGTCAGGTATAAACCGAATTCGTATATAACATTTCCGGTGACGACCAACGGTTTGGTATAAGAAATATATTATATTCTCTCTCTCTTTTTTTTTGCGGAAACGATGTGGACGTTTTTGCGTACAAACGTACGCCCCTGCCAGGGACAACAAGTCATCATATGAAAGCTTGATGACTGGGATGTGTGTAGATGTACGCTTGAAATCGGATCCTTCGATGGAAGTCCATAAGAGCGACCTTGAAACTGGAACATCTGTTAGGGAGGACAGACATTTGTCACCTGTCTCTAGGTCAACAAGTAATAAGGTTGATAACCGAGAGCAAAGCAGTAAGGAAAGAAGACCCTCTTCGTCGTCCTCCAAGCCATCAGTAAAGCGGTCAACAAGTAGCAAGCTTGATGACCGCAGAGTGGATACAGAAAGTAGTCACACGAAAGGGAGTTACTCCAAGTCAACAAGTTACAAGCTTGATGACAGTGTTACTAAAAAAGAAAGGAGACTCTCTACAACTTCGACTGAGCAGTCAACAAGTCATAAGCTTGATGATTGTAAACTTAAACCTAAGGACATGGGACGTCATCAGGATTCAAACAAACAATTATCTCAAACCTCTACCATTTCGGACAGAAAAAGATCAATCAAACCATTGAATCAACCATCAAAAAAAGTACATTTGGCAGATGAAGATATTTAGTTTGAAAATTTGGAAATAACAGTCACACAAGATCAACCACAGTTTTCTGATGACAAGTTCAGCAACTCTGGGCACTTTAAATCTGCATGTCCCATTTGTCCTAAAGGACACGCAAGATGAAAAGACATGCCTTCCTGCACCACACACCAGGAATCTTTCGGGAATTAACGCCTACAGAGGTCGCAGATCCAGAGATACACCAATCCAGACCGCGTTTGTTGCATCAGTTAACCCCTATTGTTTTGGGCGCTGGTGCAACCCTGACAGACCTGTTCCGCTGGGTTTGCGACAACAGTAATATACCTGGAAGCAGTGAAATCCCACCAAAGATGATTCCGGAATTAAAAGCCTTGTGCAAGACGGCAGGTTAGGATGTTCCCGAATTTTTTACGCTACATCCCATGAATTCGATGGCTTGTTTAGTTTTCTGGAGGGTATACCTGTTTTGTTGTACAAGTCTAACGCTTGAGCAACAAACAGAATTGATGCAAGCATTTTCGTCCCCTAGATTATCCGCTCCAGCAACATCTACACCGTTGCAGATAATAGATAATGATGGCATGGGCTTTGAAATTGTAGGGGGGAGGAGATCGTAGAAATAGTAGTGGATGACAACGTTGGTTCTGAAGCTGTTGGGGAAATGTCAACTTCAACTTCAGCTCCAGTTGCAACCTTTTTATCCACCAGTTCTATGTTGGAAGAAGCTTTTGATAGCCATTTCCATCTGGACAGAACAGAGCGGAAGCTATTTTGCGGGGACTTCGCGGCTAAGCCAGAAGATTTGCTTGAACACTCGCAGCCCACATACCCAGTAAATGTTGTCGGAGGAGTTATGGTGTACAGCGAACCATCAAACTACCCAACACATTGGCTGGAGGATCCGAAATGGAAATATGCTGTGGGTGCTCATCCAAAACGCCTGGAGGAATTGACGCCGGAGAAATGTGCGGAGCTTGGGAGGCTGGTACAATCACCTTGTGTTTCTGCTTTAGGTGAAATTGGACTTGATAGGTCAATGCCGCCATTTTCATGGAATAAGCAGGACGAAACCTTTAGAAGGCTGTTGAGGTTGGCTGTCCCCTCGAAACACCTCATATTACATCTAAGAGGACCATCCGGGGATGAATGCGGTTTGGATGTGTCTGTAAAGGAGTTCAATCTGGTAAAGGAAGCCTGCCATCCTCAGCAGAAGATCCATCTCCATTGTTTCTCGGGGGATTGTGTCATCAAAAGGATGTGGAGTGACTACTTCCCTCATGTTTACTTTGGATTTACTGCCATGGTACAACACTTCAAGTCCAGGCATTACGGGAAATTGACCTTACCAGGCTGCGCCTTGAAAGACTCGCCATACTTTCCCACAAGAAGAGTGGTGCGGGTCTCCACTCCAGCTTACATAGGAGAAGTAGCAGTTCTGGTGAGCGCCAAACGTGGGGAACCCAATTCCGTCATCTTAAAGTACTCCGTGGACAATGGACGGAGATTGTAACAGTAGCCTAGTCTAAGAATTCTGACACCCACCTTTTATGGGGAGTAAGATTCTTGAACCTGATGGAATAAATGAAATGCTGACATCCACTTTTTACGGGGGAGTTGGATTTCATTGTCATGTATATTTCGTTATGTAAAAAAGTAAAATTGTTGTACATTCTGTATCAAATTCAACAAATCTGCTTATCAAACTTTTAATTTATCAACGGGAAGAAAAACAAACTGTTTTATGTGCTACAATATTTATTTGGATTTCAATTATGGATCAAGTTTTAATTTATACTCAATCAGGAATACCTGTTCTAACATGGAAGACATCATTTTTAAAATGGGGAAGAGTGTAGTATAATTGAGGTCCGTTTTCTATAATCTTTATCATCCACAACCGTCTACTGATCTGCATTCTGATTGGTCAGTGGAGTTGACCCATCGCAAAGAATTATTGGATGGAAAACTCTCTCTACTGGACTCTCATCGACTGGACGTGATTACCAAGTTACCACGCTTGAACCACTTCGACCAGCCGCTGAGACACCGAGCACAACTATAGACACGTTATTATACAGATACTTATATAGAAAACAGTGTCAGGTAAGTTCTGCATGTTTTCTACACTATGTTCTTTTGCAGTTAAAGTTACTTTTTGGAAGAATCAACACCAATGCAGCAAGTTTTGCCGATAAATTGAACACAGGTTTTCCTATCCCTCGCTATTTTGCTTAAGCCATTCCATAAAGCACCCATTGGGCACTCTCCATCCATCCATATTGGTCACTTGTTTCGATGTCGTTGCTAGGTGGGCGCCGGTGACAAAATTCGGGAACACTTTTATTGAGCAACACTTTTGACTTCATCATTGTTTTGCTTGGTTGAAACCCTAATAATAACTAATAAGTTTACTGTCTTCCAGCTTTAAAGATTTTTGAAGCTTCATCAATAGGGCTGTCATCATATATCGATATCAACTAAAATGACTGCCATTCATGGCTAAGGTTAGACTAGTAATGACAAATAGATTATAATTATAACCAATCATTTTAAAGCATCAAAACCATCTGACATACAAAACAGTTACATATATATAATATTAGAAACATTTATGACGACACTAAAAATATTGGTGAAAATAAAATTGTCTATACAAGATTAAACAAACAATAATCTATTTTAATCACTTTCCCCGATTTATCTATATATTGTTCAGTTATACGATATTCACATTCTAATCAATGACAGCTCTAGTCATCAATGTACTGTAATGGACGAATCTCTTTAGCAGTTTCATGAATACATGTGTTCATTTATTATGTGAATGACTGGTGTTTACCTTTAGTTGTTAAATTCTCTGATCAATGGTAAAACTGACAGATATAAGGGAATATGGGTTTTTTGTCATAGGTTCATAGAAATTTCGGTCTAGATTAACATTTGTTGGACTTCTTAAATCTATGTACAGAAGCAAAGTATGACCGGAGAGCGGCATACTGCAGACGAATACGATTTATGACTTGCTTAAGACTTAGCCATCTGTTAGAACCATATTTGATCTTTTCTGTATCTATATAGTATAACTTTCTTAAGGTTATCCCCTGAGGGGAAAATCCTTTTTAAAAACTATATTTAAAACTTGCTCATAGTCAATATTAGTCAATAGTCAAAAACTCGTTCAATAATTAAATATGCCACTCGCCAAGGTTCATGGCACATTCAATTATTAAACTCGTTTAATAAATTTCATATTAAACACCCACTCGTCTAAGATCCTCTATATATACCTGGTCTCAGATTTATTTGCATAGTGTGCGAAAAGAGGATAGAAAGCGAAAAATCCGTGCAGAAAATTTACTTGTCACTCATTCGCCAGACAATAATAACCGGTGTTTTGAAGATAATCCGTCACTTGCCGGTTATATTGAAAATACCGGTGTATTCTAGACCTGTTGTGTCCAGAGCACGTACAAAGTCGGGACATGTTTCATGTTTTGTTGTTTCCTTAAGCTTCTTGTGGGTAATTGGCACTTTTTAAGTCAGAGCGCATTTAGTGACAAAAATTCCAAAACGGAGTTGATGTATTAATATAGAAAATATTCTCTTTTTGCCAATACCTACTTTTAAACCCCTCCCCCCAACAAACATGCATTGAATTATTCTGCGGCTTGCATTACATCTCGTCCACTCTCACCTAAAGTTCCGCCTTAGTTTTCGACATTTCGTCCCGTTTAATTTGTGTATTTGTGTCACCTTGCTTTTATCTTATCTCAAATGTTGACGTGTCAAACCGATAGTTCTCATTAGAACAAATCTAACCGCATGGTCATGTTTTCCACATATATATAGTTTGAACGTCTCGCGGTATGTTAAAAAATTGTTTGTGTACTACCATTATAATTCGTTCCTTTTAAAAAATACTTTTTACCGATTATGGAAGAATCAAAATCCAATACTGATAAATCAACCTTGTGTACATGTTGGACGCCATATGTTGAAATGATTAATCAATGCAAATTTAAATATAACATTACCATCAACAATTTTTTCTTAACCGAAAAATTGATAGATGGCGTGAACCGTTTACATCTTTTTGGCTTGCATTGTAGCTATAATAATGGTAGACTTTGTTTGAAGTTGCATGCAACCTCTCAAAAAGGCCGTCTGTTTTTTCCGGGGTCCCTTTTATATGACATGAGTGGTGATCAAGAATATTTTAATAATGTAGGGACATTGATTGGGTCCAAAAATGGCCCTGTCCAAACTATGTATATATTTAGTTGAACGTTGTGACATGACGAATCGAACTGACATAATATTGGACCTTTGGCCATTTTGGACACAAACAAATCACTTTTTATCAGTATATATTTAGTTTATAGGAAGTAGTTCTAACACACAAGTTTTATTAAAGGTTAGAAATTGACTAAACCCCCAAATCAGCTCTCGGTATTTGTACTATGACAACGCAGAAAGTCAAGAAGTCTGTTCTATATGACACTACATTAGTAGAAAGTTTTAAGTTTGTATCTCTTGTCGTCTTTCAGAAAAACTGTGGACAAAAAAATTACGGAAGAAAAATAAGAAACCGTACAATAACAATAAGTCGCTCCAGAACTTAATTATTAGAGTACTTGAGACTGACAAATCGATAGAAGTAGACTCGACATAGATGCAACAGTCTGTCTTGATTTAGGCCTTTGCAAAAGTAGTGAAACCACTTCTGAGATGTTCCGCTTTGAATTGTGTCCCGAGTTTGCCACTTCGTTGCATATTGGCTACATTAATGCAAGTGTGTCAACTGCGGGTTTTTCATTGTTACTTGTAATCCGTTTTCCATCAATGTTTTAGAAATAAACGACAAAAACAAATATTGTCAATAGTCCTTGAACCTTGTCGAAATCCAAACCGGCTATTACAAACAATAACATGTATATCAGACTTTAATGAGTGAGTGAATTATTGTTTAAAACCGCATCAGCAATATTGCAGCTATTTGCGGCTATGTATCAGACTTTAGTATTTGAATATGTTTTGCCCTATCCATTAATCGAATTCCATGAATGCTGAATACTACTAATAATAAATTTGAAACCTAATAATAGCACATTCTTCATTTCAACATTCCTCGGGTCTGCTGAGGAATATGAAGGAACACATAATATTTTGAAAATGAAACATCCACGTAAAGCTTTAGAATATATGTTATGGAGACTTAAATATGACATAGCAAATAGTTCTTCAACATGCGAGTAGCTGCCCCCACTTATACTGACTGTAAATCATTTCTTATCCATCTGAAATGTCCTTCCACAAAGAATTTGCGGAACCATAATGAATTTGCTGAGAACTACTAATAAAGTATAGGAACCTTATTAGGCATTTGGATATCAGTTAGTATATCCGTTCTCCAGTATTTTATTGTTACTTATCCAGATCCATCTTCCTTTAACATTATAATCTTTAAGGTCTGCTAGAGAACATATAAAGAAGTTAAGAAATAATAAAAGGCCAAAGCCTTTACAATTTCTTTTAAATAAAATGTTAATATTGTAATTTATCATGACATAGCACAAAGTGCTCCTCAACATGTGACTAGCCCCCCTCCTACGCACTGTCTTCCATAAAGAATTTATGGAACCCTTGAATACGGTATGTTGAAAAGTTGTCGAGCACTACTAATAAAATTGTGTCCGTGGACATTTGGATATCAGTATATCTGTTCTCCAGTAGTTTTTTACTACTTATCCAGATCCATCTTCCTTCAACGAAATAATCTTTTGGGTCCGTTAAGAGAACATTTAAGGAAGTTTAAAAATAAAAAAGACGAAAGTTTTGAATAATAAATTAATAAAGTAATTCATCATGACATGGCACAAAGTGTTCTTGCAACATGTGACTAGGCCCCCTCCTACGCACTGTCTTCCACAAAGGATATGTGAAATCATTTTTAATATGTTGAAAAGTCGCCGAGTACTACTAATGGAATAATCTTTCGGGTGTGCGAAAGTCAAATTAAGTTAAAAAAGGGGGAGAAGAAATCTTTTACAATTCATTTAATTTATCATGGCATAGCACAAAGTACCCTTCAAAACACGACTAGCTCCTCCTCCCTCTGCAGTGTCCTTCCACAAAGAATTAAGCACCCATTTGTCGAGTGTTTCTAATGAAGCGGAGTCCGTATTGGGCATCTGGATACCAGTTAGTATATCTGTTCTCCAATAGTTTATTGTTACTTATCCATATCCACTTTCTCTCGATGAAATAATCTTTCAGGTCTGCTAATGAACACTTAAGGGACACTAAATCTTTAGGAATTAAAAAAATTGGACGAAAGACGTTGCATTATGTTTTGAATAAAAATATTAAGTAATTTATCATGACATAGTATACAGTGTGCTTGAACACGTGACTACCTCTCTCACCCCTCCTATATGCGATATTCTTCCACAAAGATAATGCGGTACAATTTTGAATGTGTTGAAAATTTGCTGAGTACTACAAATGAAGTATAGAAACATTATTAGGCATTTGGATATTAGTAAGAATAGTTTATTGTTACTTATCCAGATCCATCTTCCTTCAGCGTAATAATCTTTCGTGTCTGCTAGAGAACATTTAGGGAAGTTTAGAAAAAAGACAAAAGCCTTTAAAATTTGTTTTGAATAAAAAATATTAAAGTAATTAATCATGACATGACACTGTCCTTCAATATACGTGGCTTACTCTCACCTTCCTGCACACTATTATCCATCTGCAAATTACTTCCAAAAATGTACCATTTTGGTCTTAGCACTACTGATGAGGAATTGTATTCCGAAACGGCGTCTAGTGCTGTTAAATTAATACTGGTATAATATGTAATTTGAATATGTTGAAAAGTTACCGAATGCTACTAATGAAGCGATGTCCATATTGGGCATCTGGATACCAGTTAGTATATCCTTTATCCAGTAGTTTATTGTTACTTATCCATATCCACTTGTCCTCAATGAAAAAATCGTTCAGGTATGCGAAGAATATATCGTATAAGCGTTGGATTATACAAGATTAAACGATGTTGCTGGTTGGAACAACGGAGCCAGAATTAACTTTAGTAATTGTTGCGGCAGTTTGCGAAGAATATATCGTATAAGCGTTGAATTATACAAGATTAAACGATGTTGCTGGTTGGAACAACAGAGCCAGAATGAATTTTAAAAATTGTTAGCGGCAAAACGAAAGTTTAGTGCGTAGTTTGTATTAAGTACTATATTTCGAATTTAACCAGTCTGGTCAGTCATGTGACATGTCCAGACACTAAAAGTAGATGCAAATTACATCTCGAGAAACAATCACATGTACAACACAACATACAGATATAGCAGCACGCCTGGCAAACGGCACTTGGTCACAAATACCAGTTAGTATATTAGTTATCCAGTAGTCCACCTCTGCACTCAATTTCTTATCCATTTACACTGCCCTTCCACAAATATTTTGCCATCCATTTGTTGAGTACTACTAATGAAGCTTTGGACATTTATATACTAGATACTATAATCGTTCTCCTGTATGTTTTTGTCACTTTTCAATATACTTCCCTTTATGAAATAATCTTTCAGGCCTGCTATAGAACATTTAAGGAACACTAAATATTTTGAAATTAAAAAAATCGACGAAAGCTGTTGCATTTTTGTTTTTAACAAAAATGTTAATTAAGTTATTTATCATGACATCGCACACACGTGACTAGCACTCCCCCCTCCTACACACTGATCTGCAATGTCCTTCCATAACGAAAATATGGTACCATTTTGAATATGTTGAAAAGTTGCCGAGTACTACTAATAAAGTATAAAAACCTTATTAGGCAATATCAGTTAGTATATCCGTTATCCAGTAGTTTGTTATTTATCCATATTCTTCTTCCTTAAATGAAAAATTCGTTCAGGTTTGCTAAAGTACATTTAAGAAACACTAAATAATTTGGAAATTAAAAAAATAGACAAAACCATTTACTTTTGAAAAAAAGTTATAAGTAATTGATCATAACGTGGCTAGCCCCCCCCCCCCCCTTCTGAACACTATTATTCATCTGAAATTTACTTCCATAAAGAAAATATGTTTAAAAGTTGTCGAGTGCTACAAATGAAGTCATGTCAATGTTGGGCATCGGGATACAAGTTAGTAGTTATCCAGTAGTTTATTGTTACTTATCCACATCCACTTACCCTCGATGAAATAATCTTTCAGGTCTGTTCAAGGAAACTAAACATATAAAGTAGGAAGAATTATGTTACAATTTATGTAATTTATCATGGCATGGTACAAACTACCTTTCAAGAAGCAACTAGCTCCCCTCTCCTGCACACTTTTTTTTATTAATCTGCAATGTCCTTCCACGAAGAATTTAATGGAGCTGTGTGCATATTCGGCATCTGGATACCAGTTAGTTTATCCGTTCTCCAATAGTTTATTGTTACTTATCCACATCCACTTGTCCTCGATAATATAATCTATCAGTCTAATAGAGGACATTTAAGGAACGTTACATCTTTTTAATTTAAAAAAAGTCGAAGAATACCGTTGCATTGTGTTTTGAATAAAAATATAAGATTAAAACTGGTATAATATGTAATT
This sequence comes from Anadara kagoshimensis, assembly GCA_021292105.1. NCBI lineage: Eukaryota > Metazoa > Mollusca > Bivalvia > Arcoida > Arcidae > Anadara > Anadara kagoshimensis. The sequence continues at coordinate 47,238,574 of CM037859.1, read as the reverse complement.
AATACAATAATTTATCATGACAAAGAACAAAGTGCCCTTAAACACGTGACTAGCTCTCCCCTACCTACAAATTATGATCTATCTGCGATACTATTTTGAATATGTTGAAAAGTTTCTTAGAACTACTAATAAAGTATAGAAACCTTATTAGGCAGATATCATTATCCAGTCGTTTGTTACTTATCCAAATCAAAATTCCTTCGATGAAATAATCTTTGAGGTTTGTTGAACATTTAAGAAACACTAATATTTTAAAAATACATGAAACCATTAACAATGTTTTGAAACAAAAATATGAAAGTAATTTATCATGGCATGGCACAAAGTGCCCTTCAACACTAGCTTCCCCCTCCTGCACACTATTATCCATCTGCAATTTCCTTCAATAAGAAAATATGGTACCATTTTGAATATGTAGATAAATGTCTATATTGGGCATTTGGATACCAGTTAGTTTGTCCGTTCTCCAGTAGTTTATTGTTACCTATCCATATCCAGATGCCCTCAATGAAATAATCTTTCAGGTCTGCTAAAGAACATTTATGGAACACTAAATCTGTGAATTAAAAAAAAATGACGAAAGTCGTTGCATTTCGTTTTGAATAAAAAATGTTAATAAAGTAATCATGACATAGCACTTAGTTCCTTTGAACACATGACTAGCTCTGTCATACTACATAATATGTTTAATCTTCAATGTCCTTCCACAAAGACAGTACGGTACCATTTTGAATATGTTTAAAAGGTGCTAGGTTATACTAATAAAATATAAAATCTTATTAGGCATTTAGATACAAGTTTGTATATCCGTTATCCATTCGTTTGCTATTTATCCATATCCATCTTCCTTCAATGAAATAATCGTTCAGGATTACTGAAGAACATTTTAGAAACACTAAAAAATTTTGAAAAACAAAAAAATAGACGAAACCATTAACAGTTGTTTTGAAAAAAAGTTATAAGTAACCGATCATGGCATGACACACTGTCCTTCAATACGTGACTTACTCTCCCCCACCTACATACTATTATCCATCTGCAATTTCCTTCCATAAAAATATGGTACCATTTTGAATATGTAGAAAAAAGGATATTTGACATTTGGATAACAGTTAGTATTTCCGTTATCCAGTAGTTTATTGTTACTTATCCATATCCACTTGTCCTCAATGAAATAATCATTCAGGTCATTTAAGGAACACTAAATCTTATGGAATTAAAAAAATCGACGAAAGTCGTTGCATTTTGTTTTGAATAAAAATGTTAATAAAATAACCATGACATAGCACACAGTGCCCTTGAACACGTGACCAGCTCTCCCCTCGTACACACAATGTTTAATCTTCAATGTCTGTCCACAAAGAAAACGAGGTACCATTTTGAATAGGTTGAAAATTTGTCGAGTACTACTAATGAAGATGAGTGCATATTAGGAATTTGGATACAAATTAGTATCTCCTGTATTTTATTATTACTTATCCATATCTACTTGTCCTCAATGAAATAATCATTCAGGTCTGTTCAAGAAAGTTTAAGGAACACTTAATATTTTATAATTCATGTTTGAATAAAAAATTATTTTTGCCATCTCACATGGCATAAGGTGCTTTTAACACGTGACTAGCTGTCCCAGCACTGCAATGTCTTTCCACAAAGCGAAACACTGCGGTAGCACAACTGATAGAGTACTCGTTCCGTGGAAGGTCGTGGATTGAACCCCGACCAGGTCTGGGTAGTGACTGTTCTTTCGCACTCGAAATTACGAAATGAAAGTCACGGCTTTTGGTCGGGAATTTAAAATAAACGAGGTCACGATAAAGAACCCTATTGTATTCCGTAATCAGCGCAACACGGGCAAAATTTCTAAACCTTTGCCTATAGCTGGAGACGTGTTGATATAAATGAAATATTCTTGACTGGGACGTTAAACACTATTACTTCCACAATAGAATTATAACACTTCAATGGCAGCAACTCGCAACCATTTTCAATATATTTAAAAGCTAAATACTACTAATAAAGTGAAGACTACTAGGCATTTGGATACTAGATTAATCTTTATTCAATAGCTTGTTACTGATTTATACACACTTTCATTCCATAAAGTAATCTTTTGAAGAACATGTAATCAAAATCAAAACCAAACATAATGTAATTACTAAATACTACAATTTGATTTGAATAGATTTATAAAGTAATTTTTCATGGCATGGTACAAAGTACCCAGGTTCTTTCTAGACGTGACTAGCGTCCCCTTACTGAACACCATTACTTATCCATCTGCAATGTCCTTCCACAAAACAATTTTCGGATCGATTTTCAATATGTTGAAAAGTTGCTGAGTTCTACTAATGAAATCGAAACCTTATTGGGCATTTAGATACCAGTAAGTATATAGACTTGTTTATTTTTTACTTATCCACATCCACTTTCTTTTAATGAAATAATCTTTCAGGTCTGTGCATATCATTTTAGAAACACTAAATATTAAATTAAGTAAAAAAAATATCCGAAGAAACCTTTACAGTTTGTTTTGAATAAAATGTTCATTATCATAATGCCTGAACGGAAATGTACATTTCACAATATTTTATAACACTTTTTGCATAGTGTAAATATGTCTCGCTTATAAGTATAAAGGTTTATATTTAAGACAGTGGGGTACCTGTTTACAATTTGTGTATCTCTACTCGGTAGTTTACCGTCAATTTTCCAAATCCATTGTCCCTCCATAAATTAATCTTTTGAGTCTCTTAATTGTAATTGGTGGAACACTTAAAATGTTTAATAATTGTTGACTTACGTCCATGTTCAAATCACAATCCAAATTAGTATGGTACAAAGTGCTTACAACGTGGCCGGTGGCAATGGATGCAAATCTATTTCTTATCCATAAAGAATAACACCACATATTAGTACATGTGTCTATATTGAATAAAAATGTACATGTATTGTAAATTTCGATTGGCACGGCACCTAAACCATAAGCAATTGATCGTGATGCAAAAATTTGGTTCTAAAGTGATATTCATTATAACTTTTCATTGACGTTATAGCTGCAAAGATAATTATTACCACTTCATTCTGGGTTATTTAAACAAATTTCAATCTCAAAGATACCGGTTCAATTCGCAAAGTAACTTTGAAAGGTGACAATTGTAATGTTTAACCCGAAGTAAGGCCGGGAGCTCCTGAAGAGTTATCACTTTCTATCTAGTAGCTACAACCGTCACACGTAGAATCAAAATTGTCAATTAAACCCAGCGTTGGAACAATCTGACGTCAATTGGTGTTGTGTCTATAATTATTGTTTTATTCTTGCATTTGTTGACAAGCGAGTGTTTTTCAGGTAAGTACCAAAATAAGTTTAAATAATTTTATCTTAATGTTGTTTTATAACTATTAAATTTGAGACCTTATTAGGAACATGTATTCCCGTTAGTATATTCTTTATTGGGTAGTTTACTGTTACTTATCCATATCCACTTGCCCTCAATGAAATAATGTTTCGTTTGCGGAGATACATTTAAAGTAACATTAAATTAAGTAAACTAAATCGGAAGACGCATATCCATATCAACTTTCCTATCATAAAGTAATCTTGAAGGTCTGAAAATATTATATTTTTAATCAAATGTATGTCTGGTAAATTATTTTGGCATGGTACAAAGTGCTTATAATCATGACACCCCCCTTGCACTGACTTCAAACACATTTTTAATCCACCCAATAATTTTCCTCGATAAAGAATGTTGTTTAGAATAATAATACTTCAATGCCAGTTACTGCGTTTCAATTTTAAGTTGCATTCAAATACTTAATACATTAATTGTTATTAAATGTTTTATATAACAATTTTGATTTCATAATTTTGGTCCAAGCACTACTGATGAGGAATTGTATTCTTAAACGGTCGTCTAGTGCTGTAAAATTAAAACTGATATAATAGTATCGATTTATATCCTTTTGTTTGCAATGTCCTCTTTCTGTTGGTGGTGGTCCGAATTGTCTTGTTTTGGCTGTGTATAATTTTTTCTCGTTTTTGTTTTCGCTGGAGTTTGCTATTGTATGTATGTTATTCGATATCTATTAATCTCCACACATTACATTCGCTGGCGTATTACAGTCAAGACTATACTAGACATTGGAATACCTGTTTACGATTATTGTACCCTTTACTCAGTAGTTTACCATCAATAATGAAAATTCGGTGACTCGCAAATAATCTTTAATCGTAAAAGATGGGCCACTTACTATGTTGAATTCTTAAAACAAACATATCAGTACGTGTTCAAATCAAAATGAAAAAAAACAAGGTTAAAACTTTTAAACAAACAACTAGGTAAACACGTGAACTAAAACATTTGTCATTTCTTATCCATCTGAATTGGCCTTCCATAAAGAATTCTTATTGACAAGAATCAAAAACAAACATAATAATCCATGTCCGAATCATAATCCAGAAGCAAAGTAAAAACTTTGGAACTGACAAGTTAGGTTAGACACGTGAACTTCCACAAGGAATATTATCACTTATCCATATCCACTTTCCCTCAATGAAACAGTTTTTCAGGTCTTCGGAAAAAATTAAAGGGACAGAAAATATTTTGGAAGTAAAAAAAAACGTTTATACAATTTATGTTTTAAATAAAATGTTCATCTAGCACTTTAGTAATTTATTATGTAGTTAGTTTTCAACACAATATAAAACAAAATGCCTTTCAACACGTGACTAGCTGCCTCCTACACTGACTGTAGAATCAATTGTTTATCGAACTAAAATTAAAAAATCTTTTTAAATAAACTTACGTCACACTACATGATTACATTTTAATAAATTTTATTTAACCAATCCTGATGCAGATTGCATATAAGTCAGTATTCGGTTTTTGGTCAAATACCCTTCTCGTCAATTTTAGCATTTTGTTTTATCAGATACAATCACAACTGGAGAAAACTATATTTTACATTATAATATATACAAAACAGACATAAGTATCGATAAAATACACCTCATATAACAAAAAATAAAAAAGTTTTGAGCAATAAAAAATTCAGAATGACGTTTCACCGAATTCTAAAAGGAAACTTGAATATTATGAAACCACATGTTTCTAAGAAAAATTGTTCTTTCTTTTCATCTTTATTTCCTTCAAAGACAAACTTCGTTGTGTTATTCATGATGCAGTGCTAGCAAAAGGAACAGTATTAAATGAAAGTATGCGAAAAACACTTGGTTTGAGTAGGCGTATCATTAAAGAAGCAGATACAAAACATGATGTTATTGATGTTGAACGCAAGAAGAGAAAAGATGCATTGTCCGATGAAAATATGCAAGCTATCTCAAACTTTTACGATATGGCATATGTGTCAAGAGAACTGCCGAACCAAAAAGCAGTGAAAAAAGAGTAAAGTGTTCGTAAAGCTCTAGAGAGTTCTTTGAGACATACCTACGATGTATTTCGAACTGAAAATCCTGAAGTTAAATGTTTACCTGTTTGCTGCTTGCCATTTTATTATTCTTTTGAAAGAAATTGCTTTAATTTGACACGACATTACTTACGTAATGTTAAGTACCATTCATAACTTGAAGACTGCAATATGACAAAAATTATAAAGGAAACTATCTCGGCCTTACTGTTTTTTTAATTTTCCAATAAATTAACTTGTGAAAAATCTATATAACATTGTGAAAAAGGAATTTTGAAAAAAATTCCAATGTTATACATTATGACCCAGTATTGTGGACTGTCTTATATCCACATAACAGCACCATAATCTAATGACATATTTATAAAAACAAAAGTTAAATAATGCACTGAATCGAAGACAATATGAGTAGTACCCAGTCACCCAGTGTATACGTAGTTAGCATTCGTGTGACTACAGTTATGTAAGGAACTGTTACAAAGTAACAACACTTCAAAAGCAGTGACACTCAGTTGTTTTGAATATTAAAAGCTGAATACTGCTAATAAATTGGACACCTTATTTGGCATGATATTGATTCCGGTTAGTATAGTTTATTGATACTGATCAATATCCACTTTGCTTCCATAAAGTAATCTTGTAGGTCTGATAAAGAACGGTGAAGGTGCAATTATTATTATTAGATAAAAAAATTATATTTTAAATCAAATGTTTATCAAGTAATATATTTTGGTATGGCACAAAGTACTTAAAACATGACCTGTCCCCATGAACTAACGTAAAACCCATTACTTATCCATCTAAATGTTCCCTTGACAAAGAATTGTTACAGAATAACACTTCTAGACCAGCAATTCCCCACTGACCTATCCCTTTATATAGCTTCTGCTGGTTATAACAGTACCTTTTACACAGCCGATATTATTAGCGATATTATACCCACTTCGATTGACTTTACTTTTAAATAAACAAAAACAAACGAACCTAGTTAAAACACCGTGAAACACGCGGAATTCAACTAGGGAAGTGAGGCCCGTGCTCCGGAAGGGTTCCTTTTAGCTAGTTACACCTACAAATAACATTATTGCGGCTATTCCTTGATGCATAAATTGAGTTCAAAAAGATACCTATAAAGGCATTTTATTAAAGTTATGAATTACGCATAATTATTGGATTAAAGACCTACTCTAGCAAATTTGAGATTTTAAGACTTACAAGTACAAAGTAGTTCCATTACTTTTTGAAGACACTTTTACTTGAAATTATTAATAGAAAAGCTTTAATTTTAAGTTACGTACAAATATTGACATCTTCTTTTAGATGTCTGTAATTTTGACTTTTGTTCTGTTCGTGTTGTCTGTATGTTTTCCTAATATATCTTGTATTTAAATATTCACTGGTTTATAACTATCAAAGTTAATATTTTGTTAGACATTAGGATACCTGATTACAATTAGTGTATTCTTTCTTTAGTGATTTACCATCTATTGCCCAAACCCATTGTCCTTCCCTCCATTACCTAATCTTTTGAGTCTCTTATATTAATTATAGGACATTTAATATATTGCGCAGTTGTTGACATGCCATTTCGCGTTCAAATAACAATCCAAAAATCGAAGTAAAATACATGTAACTGAAATCTAACAAATTAGTTACACACATAAACTAAATGTTTGCCATTTCTTATTCCCCTAAATTGGCCTTCCATAAATTCATATTGCATTGTAAAACTGAGTACCAGCGACTATGTATACACTAACAACCATTAATAAGTATACACATTAACATTTCTTTTTACGTGTTTTACGTGAAACTGTATCGATCCATTTAGAACTGTTTATACCAAATGAAAAACCTATTGTGTAGCAATTACTTTTCAACAGCAGTAATTGTAAATTTCCGAAAGTATTTCAAATTTCCGAAAGTATTTCAAACTTTTTGTTTAAAAAAAATAGTGTAAAATTGAGAAAAAATAGATATTTTTGATATTTTATACTTCTGTTTTGGTTAAAGCAATTTCCATTCATTGAAATTGCCATTCATTGAAATTGCAAATTCAAGATAAACACATCACTATCACAATATTAGTGGGTATTACATGTAAGAAAGTAGGAATATTATGTGTGTATACTTATAAATGGTGAGTAGTGCAAAGTATAAGGTTGTTATATATTTAAAATTACTGATTGTTTATTACATAAACATTGAAAAAAATAATCATAATGTTTTACGTTTCAGTACATCAGCATGAACTGTCAACCTCTCGTAAAGTCATTTGGTTTCAGTTGTTTGTCGTGACGTCACCAGGAAAGATAGGCCGAGTGCTCGGAAGGGTAATCACCACCTGATACTAAATTGAGCGAAGAAAACACGGAATCACGTCAGTATATCAATAGCAATCCTGGACAGAGACAACAAACTTATCAACAATACTGTAATGGCGGCCATTAAACTTTTTGAAGACCCTAATAAGTCTAGTCTTGCAATGTTGCTAGTTCAACAATGCATTTGTAAACAGCTTGCTTTATTGTATTAGGTAACTTTAAGTAACACCTTTAATACTATATCTAGTAAAGCGGAGACCTTATGATGCATTTGGATACCGGTTAGTATATCATTCATTCAATTACATACAATATAATATTACATATTATATTGTAACACACCAGTTTTAATTTTACAGCACTAGACGGCCGTTTCGGAATATAATTCCTCATCAGTAGTGCTTGGGCCAAAATTATGAAACCCAAATAATTTTCAAGATGGTGAAAAGCTACCCAAACGACCAAAATATATTTTACCAAATTAAGCTAAGGAAATACTTTGCATGAGGGAGTATACCTTAGTGTTTGAGAAATTTCAAATTTTAACTTGCAGGAAATTTAGACAATTATAGTATACTTCTGTCAATAATACGAAATTATTGCCTACCGAGTTTCTGATATCGGGGCACCAGCCACCAGCAGAGATGTCGTCTCAGGGGTTTAAATTTCATATCATACCATTTTAATTTTACAGCACTAGGCGGCCGTTTCGGAATATAATTCTATATATAACAATGATTCATATACAATTTAGGGAACAGTAAATATTTTGGAATTAAAATATTGACAAAAGTCTTTACAATTTGTTTTGAATAAAAAGATTCATAGAGTAATACTATATCTGAAACAGGTGACTTGCTTCCCCTTCCTGCACACAAATGGTTATCAACAGCAATGTCCACATGCAGAACCTTGTTAAATCTGGAGAGAAAAATTCGCCAAATCATTCAACTCAACATACAGATACATAGATGACGTTCTGTCTCTTAACAATCCTAAATTTGGAGATTATGTAAATGTCATCTATCCTAGTGAGCTTGAAATAAAAGACTCGACTGATTCCTCAAGTTCTGCTTCATATTTAGACTTATACCTGAATTATGACGCACAAGAAAGGCTACATTTGAAACTTTATGACAAACGTGATGACTTCAATTTTTCTATTGTCAACTTTCCTTTTTTATGCAGCAATATACCTGCTTCTCCTGCTTATGGTGTATTTGTTTCCCAATTAATACGCTATGGTAGAGCTTGTTCCCACTACGGGGACTTTGTACAACGAAGTAGGCTGCTGCTTGCAAATAAATTGTTGACTCAGGGATATTGCAAGCCTAGGCTTATCAAGGCCCTCAAAAAGTTTTATGGTCGTCATCACAGTATTGTTAATAAGTTTGATGTCTCTGTGTCCAGGATTGCCTTGAATATATTTGACGTCTCATAGTTCCATGTTCCTTTCACACAATTTTGATTACACACGTGACGGGTGTAGCTAAACAGGAGGTGCTTACCCTTCCGGAGCACCCGGCCTCACTTCCCTGGTAGAAGTTCACGTGTCTAACCTAACTTGTCAGTTCCAAAGTTTTTACTTTGCTTCTGGATTGTGATTCCGAAATGGAAAAGTATGTTTGTTTTTGATTAGTATATCTGTTCTCCAGTAGTTTATTGTTACTTATCCATATCCACTTGCCCTCGATGAAATTATCTTCCAGGTCTGCTGAAGACAATTTTAAGAAACACTGCATCTGCAATGTCCTTCCACAAAATCAATTTAAAAGTTGCCGAGTACTACTTATGAAATCGAGACATTATCAGGAACTGGGATACAGTATATGGTTCATCCCGTAGTATTTTACTTATCCAGTTTCCCTCAATAAAATAATTTTCTTCCATAAAGTACTCTTGCAGATATGATAAAGAAAATAAAAAGACGATAAATATTTTTGAAAATAAATCAAACATTTATATAATTCATATTTTGAACTAAATGTGTATCTTGTAATTTATTTGGTATGGCATAAAATGCTTCAAAACATGGCCTACACCCATGCACCTACTCCAAACCCATTTCGTAACTTTCTAAACTTTCTCTCGACAAAGAATTGTTACAGATTAATAACACTCTTAATACTATATAGGGGTCCTGCTGGTTATAACAGTAACTTTTACACAGTCGATATTATTAGCATCTGTTTCATATATTTCATGTTTACATTCAATAAACATTTATTGCCCACTTCGACACAACTTCTAAATAATCAAAATCAAACACCCCATCTACACTAAAACTACAACCACAATTCCAAAGCAAGGCAAGATCTTTACAACCAGGGAAGTGGGGGCTGGTGCTTTGGAAGGGTAAGCACAACTATTATATTCTATATGATGTTCAACCGTAAATGGCTGGTACCCTCTTCCTGCCAAACGGACATATATGTCTTCTACCGACCACCTGACATACGTACACATGTCCTTTAAATGGAATTGTTAATTCTTGGTTAAAAGACAGATACTTAATGATGTCATATGACTTCAAACGTGTCTGACGTCATATATCATTTCGCATTGTGGACTTCATGTTGGCACTGCCAACGTTGCGCTGAAAATTAATTTGGTAGCAAGAAGGTTACTCACTTATATGAGTTGTATATCTAATTTAAAGACGGAACTTACGCACATACATACATTATTCAAGAGAAAATTATACTATTTATACTTTACTTACTAGCGGATTTGTGTATATTTTAAAAATAGTTATTAGGGGAATAATTTATACTTTGATACCTTTGACCGATCTGTCTCTATTGAATAATTAATATACCTTACAATCGGCAGTGAGGCATAAATTGGGTTTAAAAAGATATTTATAAAGGCATGTTATTAAAACCGAATTGTGCATAATTCAGATACAAAACTGTACTCTAGCCAATTTGAAATTTTAAACACTTACATGTACAAAGAAGTTCCATTTCATTTGGAAGACACTTTTAGTTGAATTTTATATAGAAAAAATTGATTTTAAATTGCTTAAAATCCTTGACATTTTTAAATTATGTTTTCATGTCCTGTTGTGTGCAATGTTTTTCCAAAGATGTTGGTCGGAATTTCCTTTATTTGGCTGCCTATATTTGACGTAATAAATCGCTATTAAAAATGTTGCATATTGTAAACTTTCGCTTGCTTATAACTTTTAAGTATATAGTCCAAGAGATCATGTACTAAATTCCGGGTGACCGAGTCCAAAAGGTCTGAATGTTGATTCTTGTAGGAAAATGTCTGTAGTTTTCGAAAACCATTTTTTACGGGTCATCTCGTGTCCGATTGCTCAATCAGTTTTTGTAGAAAAACCTGTGAAAATTTCAAAATTTTGCAAATAAAAAATTCAGATTTTGAAGAATTCTGTAGCAAAAACAACACAAAAATGTTATTTCAATCTTTCATTGTGGACACATTATAGATTAAAAATAAAAATATCTTTACAGTTTTTCGATTGTGTCAAAAATTTTAAATAAGCGATAAAATCGGTACTGAAATCGCGTTTTTATCATATGTAAATTTGTAATTTATGCGTTAAATGTGACAACATTTATTGATTAATTAAGCCCTGGTGGTCTTATTGAAAATAGTGTAACACAAATTCGGAAATATGGAATATAAATACTGTTGAAAATAAATATTGTCTGAATCAATACATATTTTGTTGTGTGTTATATATGTATAGATAAAAAGCCCATGTGCATTTAAATGTATTGTGTTTTAGTGTATTCTGATATATGCTTTTGTTTTATGTTATAGGGTGGGGAACGAAAGAGATATATAAATATACAATATATACAGAAAATAAATGACATAATCGATCAATTGAAAGCAATGGAGTGAAACCAAAAGCCGACACAGCGGAGGATTTAAAACAATGCATGAAACAATTTCTAGAAAGTTTGGGTGAAAGTTAAACACGAAAAGGTAGAAACTGAGGTAGAGTAGGCCAAATACCAAAAATTCCGTTATTCTCGGTAATCCGTTTTGTTTTTGTCCGAAAATGAAACCACATTTGTTCAATGGAGATATACTGTCGGATGTTTACTAGGAGAAAATCATTTTACAAAGGCTGCGATAGGTCAGGGAATTCGCAATTCATTAAAAGGCGAAGCGGCGGGTATAGTTCGACAATTAGGACCAGAATCGGTTTTGAACCAAACGTTAGCACCAAACGTTAGCGAAATTGCGGAGTGTGTATGAATCCGTCGCAGGAGGAGAAGAGCTTCCGATAGATTTTTAACGCCGCGAAACAAGGAGAAAAGGAATCAATATCAGAGTTCGGTTGTCGTTTAGGGAAGTTGTTAGACATGACGGTCGAGGAAGGAGCTATTTCGCACACCGATGTAAATGATCAGCTTGTTTAAGATTTTTAAGAAGGGTATGAAGCCAGCAATAAGGGATATACGTGGACATCTTTTTGAAAAACACACCAATTTTGACCAGTTAAGGAGAGCAGTTAGAAAAGTAGAGGATGAGCATAAGGATATAAAATCAAAAACTTTCAACATCGAAAATGGCGACAACATACAGGCACGACTCTACAAATAAAATTAAGCAATTAAAAGATCTCGCCAGAAGTTGCTAATTTGAAATCAGAAATACAATCGTCATATTACAATAAATGGAGTCAAAACATCACAACTAGTACTACCAGTAACAATCACAGGTATTAAGGTCATTGCATAACGATGTAGGACATCCTGGACGACATCGGATATTATCACCTTTCCGTGAAAGATTCTACTGGCTAGGCATGTTACAAGATACAGAAATGTGATAGATGTTTGAAAAACAAAACACAGACAAATGCAAGAGCACTATTGATAAATATTAAGACATCACAACCATTGATACTTCTATTCGTGGACTTTTTATCTTTAGAAACGTAAAAAAAAAAGGATTTCAAAACATCTTAGTTATAACAGATCACTTCACAAGGTACGCTCAGGCAATTAAACAGCTAAAACAACAGCAGAGGCAGCTTCTAACAACTTTAGTCATTCACTACGGTTTACCATCCCAAATTAATTCCGATCAAGGGGCTAATTTTGAAAGCATGTTAATAAAAGAAAATTGTGCAATTAAAGGAATATAAAAAACAAGAACAAAATTCATTTATGGTTTACGTAAATGTATCTTCATCGGGTTTATCATTGGAGTAAAGAATATTTCACTTATATCACCAGCTACAGGTGAATTAAAGAGTATGCAATGCACTAATGACAATTGCATTGATGATTCAGTTTTTGACGACACATTATTTCTTATGCAGAGAAATAGCGAAGAGTATTCCTATCCATTTTTAAGCTTTATGTCAGACCAACTTAGTGTTGAATGACAGTCTCAAGATGGTTTGTAAATGTTCGCTGGGTTCCACCATTCCTGAACTAAGATTTTCCTTAGCATAATTTAAGCCATTGAAGCCATTTATTGTATATAAATATGACTAGAAAATATCTTGAAATATCACATCAAATTCATTTTAAAATAGAAAAGTACCAACATTTATTGACAAGTGTCGAAACGTCATTTATGTCTCTGCATGTGGAGTTAAATGATTTGGCAACCGATCCCCGACGAGGCATTGAAAGATGTGGTTTTAGGGCATAACAATTTATGGATTCGAAAAACTGTTAGAAGCTCCACCCTCTTAGTTACTATCGCTACAAGATCCTAAACTTTTCACAAAGATGAAGGCCATGTCGAACAGCAAAGAAGTCATGACCGATTCTTCCGAGGAAATTCCCGATAATATAAATGTTTCATTGAAAATTTCGCCAGATGACAGAGTACTTTCAAAGTTGACACTGGGAAAAGATACGTGTATCAGTCTCCAGATGAACTGGACAAAAATCACTATTGTTATTATATTTACAGATAAAATTGTCAATTTATATAGAAAAAAAATAAAATCAGCGCCCCTGGTCACACTTTTTCACTAGCCACCGATAATTATGAAAAATACCTCAATTCAATTTAGTTTTGACAACAGATTTGTATCGGAACAATTGTTTTGTAAAACGATTAATTAGCGATTATATCTTATAATTTTCTTAAACACAAACCTGACAAGACAAAATGAATTATTTCTCATTTTATCGTTGCGAAAATCAAAACATCAACATTTTCTGAAGTTAAAGATGTACGTTGTGCTGTCACAATATTCCCTGCAGTAGAAAACACCCTCTCACTAGCTACAGATGTTGCTTGACAGGTACTGTTTTGCTAATAAAGACAATATTGGAAATATTTGTGCATTTGGCCAATAGTGGAAATCTGTGTGCATTTGGCCTGCGGATTGACTAGTATGATTGGGTTCAAGTTTTGCGACCTTTAGTTTATTGGAAGTCACGTTTTCGTTGCTAGATTTTCCATCATTTCCAATACCATGGTGTCGCTTCAAATGAGTACTCATATTTGACGTTGTTCCAGTTTTATAAGACACGCTAGAAAAACAATGTTTGCAAACGCTTCTCGTTTTATCTGGGTTTTTTTTTAATCCCATTAATATATATGCAGGGAAATCCAAAGTGCTGCCATACCCCAGACTTATACGTGGCTGGTGCGTTGATAAGTTCAACGTTTTCATGCTCTATTAAAGTTTCCATTTCAGTGAACAGTGAATCATGAATGTCGGCAACCTTGCAGGTCACGTTAAAACGTTAAACGGAAACACTACAAAACATAAATTGGAGACGGTTTACCCACTTCCAGATCGAACCGAAATCCGGACGCTGTGTACCGAAAATCGAACCGAGTCAAAATACCGCGGTTCAAGTGAGCCTCGGTGAATCGTTGCACCACTAGTACAAACGTAGATATATGGACTTGAAGGTTAAAATACAACATACTTTTAACTATTTAACTATTAATGTATGGTAACACAAGACAATGTTCAACTAACTTTTAAATTATTTGATCATTTCAGATTGCTGACACTTGAATTCAGTGACCTTAAGGATTTATCAGATTTAGATGGGACACCATTTTGTACAAAAATAAATAGCACTATTCCAACAGTTTCTACAGAATTCTGTATTGTCATATCAGGTACAAATACGACTGCCTTGAAATAATGTCGGCAAGCAAAACATTGACCATATTTTTTTTGCCGATTTGAACAGTGATGAAATTTTGAAAGATTTAACTTTTCGGATAATGCACTTAATAATATAGACAAGGGGTTTGACAATTTTGTCAAATTTGTATCAGCTGCCACCATTTGTTTGTTGAACGAGCTCTTTGGTGGAATATTTATTTGTAGCCCAGTTCATTGATTTCTTTTTCAATGTTAAACCCTTTATCAACCATAATTGCTTCAATCTCTTGGATGGATTTATGTTCTTTAAGCACTTTTAATTAGTCATAAAATCCTAACTGCTCTGAAATTGCTTTATCAGAAATTGGTCAGTGAATATCTCGGGACACAAACATGACACATTCATTGTGATCACAACCAATGAAAGCCTTCGATGTGTTTGATGATTTGTAATCACTATATAACTGGCTCTGTAACCCGAGTGCACTTGGAACTTGTGTTTTTATTTCCGTATCATCAATGATAACAAAAGAGGTAGGGAAGTTTTACTTATATTTACCAAGGCATTTTTTCTATAACTTGATCTATGTGTGGCAAAATTGAAAATTATAATAATACAACAAGTCTAACAATTTGTTGAAAACAATTCCAGATGACTGTGCTGATATGCCGAAACGAAATGCTATATCTTTAGGACCAAATGCGTGCCTTATTCCAACTAATGATAGGAATAGTCTATTTATATTTATATTGCTTTTTTGTGTCGTTGCGTTGCGTCCATAGCCCCTGATTAACGGCTTTCCGCCTTGTAATAGAAAATGCAATTATGCCAGGAGTCTTATCATACGTTATACCAAGAGGTTTTTTTTTAGCTAAGACTCTTTTTGACGAACACGCATGACTGACATTATTGGCTTTTTTGACTCCTTTCCAGCCAAGATATTTTCTCTCTTATACTTTAATTTTTTGTTTAAAGTGTATATTCTCTGCTGGCAGTGCAAACATTTCGATTGCTGACACCCCTACAAAATCAAATAAATTAATATGTACACTTTTTTATATTTTCAGACAAAGCACTTGAAATGTGTCTCTCAATCAGAAGCACAAGATTGTGGAAATACATCTGTTACTAGATTAGTCCCAATTCGTTGCCAAATAAGTTTCAGATCCTCAATTCCGGAATGAGATACAATGATCCAAGTTTATTGTAAATAGAAACCAGCAACCAGCACTGTTCCTGTATTTGGTTCAAAAAGGGAAAGACGGCTTACGGCATCAATTTTCGCAAAAATAAGGAAAAAGGAAAGCACCAGTAAATGAAAATTTCAAAAAAAAATGTTTTCCAAAAACCAATAACGGGCACCAGCACTAGATTATGGAAAAAAGAAAGCAAAGGCAAAGGAGGCATACTTAGGTCTTTATCCTTCAAGTCATATACACGAGTGTGGCCTTTTTGTAAACACAATACTTTTACTTTTCTTGTTGCCATCCCAGACGGAAAAGTTTTTTTTTCTTCAATTTAAATATAGAATATATTACAATGACAATAACACTGCATTCACACACACATTTTCTACAGACGGAAAAGTTTGCCATAGTGGTCAAAGTGGTATTCTTGAGGTGAAATGTCCTTATTCCGCAAGGAATTCTACACTGAAAGAAGCAGCTGAACAGTTAAATGATTCTTGTTTATCAAAAGATCAGAATGGGGACCTCATAAACAAGGACCATGATTATTATCTACAAGTTTAAAGACAACTAATGACAACATGATGTTATTTTTGGGAATTTGAAATTTTTAGCCAATGATACTTACGCTCAATATTGTATTGATGACGAACATGATGAAAAAGTTAAGGAAGTTTTAGAGACCATGCATTTCCGTTTTTACACAGTGCGTATGGACTTGCGTGGAGTTTCTGTCTGTGTTCTCCACATATTGACCTACACCCGCCACGTGTGTGTTCAAAATTATGGGACGCCAAATATATCCAGGACAATCATGGACACAGAGACACCAAACTTATCAACAGTATTGTGATGACGGCCATAAAACTTTTTGAGGACCTTGATAAGCCTAGGCTTGCAATATCGCGGAGTCAACAATTTATTTGCAAGCAGCCTGTTTTGTTGTACAAAGTCCCTGTAGTGGGAACAAGCTTTAACATAGCGTTTGTTTTTTTATAATTTAAACCCCTTAGTCGATATCTCTGCTGGTGGCTGGTGCCCCGAGGATATCACCAACTCAGTAGGCAATAATTTCGTCTAGTGCTGTAAAATTAAAACTGGTATAATATGTAATTATCATTACCATCACTTTCCCCAAGATAACTGACAGCACTGTTGAACAAATCGAAACTCGCATGCATAGTTCTCTATTTTTACATTGTTATTAAAACCTGTTTTTCGTTCTCCACGATCTATTTCAAAACTATCATAACCCCTTCTCTATCTTTGTACCCTTAGATATTTAATAAATTTTATAACGTCTGCATGCAACATCGCTCTCATCGACGAATGGTTAAGACAGTAGACTTCTAGACGAAAGGTCCGCGGTTCGTCTCAGCGGTGATAGGGAAGTTTAATTAAATATTTCTGAATATGTTTGTATGTATAACCGTTTGTGTATAGGGTGTTGTATAACCGTTTGTGTATAGGGTGTTAACGGTAGACGTAGACAAGTAGACAAAAGATGACAGAGAAGATAAGATTTATTATTTTGCCTTTTTTAAATTCAAAATAAATCCCCAAAACCGAGCCTCAGTTTTTGATGAATACCCCTTTAAAGAAACCCTATTTGAACCAAATTGAAAATATTTGAGTCGGGGGTAGAAAAAGAGAGTCTTTCCCCTTTAGTGACTTTTGAGAAAAGACAATGGACGAGTTGTTGGCCTCTTGGGTACCGACTAAGGGCGTGGTGGGTAAAATAAAGGACGTGTAAATTCTTAAAGATCATTTCGGCGAAGGGGTATAAAATGTGTAGGCGGGCTGGCAAAATCTTACACCCAATATTCAATGATCTATATTTCAATAAATATCTATTGGATTTTTATAATTTTTTTACATAATATTGCGCATGATCTCAATTTTTAAAAAATATATTTTGATTTTGAAATATTTTATATTTTTGAAGTTATTACAAAAACATGGGCTACACTTTTTTCAATCGGTCAAAATTCATCCGAGACGGAATAACAAAATTTTACAACCCAAGTTTTAATTATCTATATTTCCATAAATATGTATTGGATTTATATAGTATTTTGACATAATATCCGGCATGATCTAAATTTTTTAAATATGTTTTTGATTTAAAAAAAATATTTAATATTTTTTAAGTTATTAAAGAAAATACGGGCTACACTTTTTCCAATCGGTCAAAATTCATCCTAGTTAGGACGGGTAAGCTTTGAACATTGATCGATATCTCTTCACATGATTATGCTTGCCTATTAAATTTGCAACAAATACGCGGTGGATATGTATCTATGATATCACCAAATGGTACTTCCTATAATGCAGTGGTTTTCTTTTTATAACCGATTGTTTGTGACATTTGATTGTTCTGTACTGTAAGTACGACGCCATAAGTTATTTTTCTGTAAATCCCTCCTGTGTAATGGTGAACCTGTCGTGCCTTGATCAAAGATGGCGGCTTACTTATCGCAATTAAAGAACAATAAAATGTCACAAACAATCGTTTATAAAAAGAAAACCACTCCATAATAGGAAATACCCTTTGTTGCTATTAAAAATATATATCCACCGCGTATTTGTTGAAAAATTTATTAGACAAGCATAATTATGTGGAGAGATATCGATCAATGTTAAAACCTCACTCGTCCTACCTGAGGCTACCTCGCATAAATTTTGACCGATTGGGAAAAGTGTAGCCCGTATTTTCTTTAATAACTTCAAAACTATCAAATATTTTTAAAATCAATAATATATTTAAACAATTTAGGTCATGCCCGATATTATGTAAAAATATTATAAAAATCCAATAGATATTCATTGAAAAATAGATCAATGAAAATTGGGTGGTAAAATTTTGTTATCCTGCCTCGAATGAATTTTGACCGATTGAAAAAAGTGTAGCTCAAGTTTTTTATAATAACTTCAAAAATATCAAATATTTTTTAAAATCAAAAATATATTTTAAAAATTGAGGTCATGCCCGATATTATGTGAAAATATTATAAGAATCCAATAGACATATATTGAAATATAGATCATTGAAAATTGGTTGTAAGATTTGGCCAGTCCGCCTACACATTTTATACCCCCTCTATTTCGCCAACTTCAACTTGGGAGTGTTACGAATTTCGACGAATTGCTTGTGTCTTGGCATGGTGACTAGTTACGCTGCTGTCAGTTATACAACGAAGTTAGTCATTTCGTACCCAACTCTGTCCATTTCGTACCATGCCATATGACCATTTCGTACCCAAATTTTCCATTTCTATGGTACGAAATGCCTAGCACATTTTTATTAAAAGGATACATTCAAAATCTGCACATGAAAATACTACCATTTCGTACCCTATTTATAAAATATAGTGACATAATATGTTGACTGTTTTTTAAAAAAAGGTTCATTATTAATAAGATTTTTTAAAGTGTTACTTATTAACATTAATTAGCCTGATATGAATAACAGGAAGAAAAAGAACATTGGTAAGATTCTCTACTTTATATAACACAGGGTTCTCGTATTTATGATAAAAACTAACGACGATGTCCTCATGTACATATATGTTTATTCGAAGGCTTTAATTACAACAAAAGAAAAAGTCTTAAATACAGAAGATTGCAAGATTCATAAATATTTGGTAAATAAAATAAATTACAAAATAAAATATGACGAAAATAATTATAAAAATTCAAAAACGGGAAAAATAAATTAAGTTTTTCTTACCAGATGTTCGTTCAATGTAAAAAAATATGTGTTGTTAGCTTGATGATTTGCTGTTTAATGAAATAAGAAAAGAGTTTCATGCAAAAAGAAAATTCGTGAGCGCGACCAGAATGCAACGGTTTTCATGCGTAATTACAGAACCGTGAATAACATATATATATTAGTTAACAAATGCACATGGACAGAGATACGTCACAACACATTACGAATGTTCACTATACACAAACAATACACAAAAACTTACATAATATTCTAAGATTTACAGACTTCGGAGGGACAGAGAATTCAACACTATATACATTAGAGACCTGGGTTACATTTATCATTTGGAAATTTCGTGACCCTGCCTTTGTTTTTTATCTGATGCCCCTACCCAGACAGCATGAAGACGTTGGGCCAACGTTAGTATATGGTTGTACCGTTGGCTGAATGTTGGCGTTGGATTTACAATGTTGCTCCAACGTTGTAATAACAACGTTAGATTTACAACGTTGTCCCAATGTCGGGCCAACATTGTAAATCCAATGCAAATATCATCAAGGTGAAAAGTGTTAGGGACTCATTTCATGTTAGTTTACCAACATTGGGTCAATAATGGGCCAACTTTGTCAAAATGCAACACATGATGTCCACGTTTTTTTCGTGACCAACGTTGGGCCAATGTTGGGCTAACGTTGTAATTGCAACACAAAAATCTTAAAGATGCACATATAAAAATTATTATTATTATTATTATACTGTCATGTGTTACTTTTGAATTTTTATGAAATAATATAATTCATAAGTAGCACATGACAATACAATAGCCGATATTTTTTTATTAATAAAATAGTGTTACATACGATAACTACTTGAATTTATGTAACGTAACTTAAAACTACAGTTGACTCTCGTTATCTCGAATTTGTTGGGTCCGTGGAAAGTAGTTCGACATATCCGAAGTTCGACTTAAAAATCGGCAAGTCCCTGACATGGGATGTAACTCTGTTGTACTTCTCATAACTGTTGACTTCCGGTCCATAATCGGCAATTTTTTATCATTATTTATTTCAATATTTATAACTTATGTTTATACTATTAAACAATGTAATGACAAAAATAAATACAAAAAATGTAATTAATGTATTCACATAAGCTATAAAAAATCTAGGTTAAGATTTGACAAGTTTTTTTGTTGAATGGTCAATAAAATCCCTGAGGCTTGTACCAGTAATTGGATTTTGGTCATTTCCCCTCATAAAAGTTACTGACAGTAGTCTGGCCATTGTCCTTGGCACCCATCCTACCAATATCAAGAATAGTTTAATCACAATAGCTTTGCTGGAATTATTTGAGCGGGAACTTTGGAAGAAGTTGAATCTACAGAAGAAATTTTGGAAGAAGTTGATTCTACAGAAGAAATTTTTCGAAGCATTTAAAATTCACTAAAAATGTTAGTATAACTTATCAAAAAGTTACTTTTATTTTTATTATTATTAATAAGAGTGGATTTCAATTGTACAAATACAATTAACATGCACATGATTTGGATAGGTATAATTTTAGGTACATTTTTATATAAATCTTTTAATGGAAGGACATTTTATCTAAAATAAGAACCGGTAATAAAAAAATTGATATGCCCTAAGTTCTTTTTAACAGTATTTTATTTCATATTATATAACTTTTATAGGTTTTTAACTTTTAACTGAATGTGTACATTTTACAAGATTCTTTATCTCAACAAATATTTTATATGCATATGTATGAACTTTGTCTCGTAATTCATAATATTGGCTAGATATTAATCTGGTTTATATGTAGATTATTGTATATTTTATTATGTAGAATAATCTGTGACACATTTACAAAATTAATTATTATTTTGTAATCAAACTTTTAAAAATCGAGGAGGAAATAATATAAAAAATATCATTAAATGAAAATATTGATTAAACATCTTGAAAAGGTGTATAAGTCATAAAATTAATATATAAACCTCATCAAGTACTGGGCGACTTTTTCGAAGCCAGAATAGCTTAATTGATTAGTCAAAATTTAAATAATGAATAATTTCAAATCTGTTGTGAAATTAATGTTGAACGTGAATAGAATTTCAACAAATTGAAGCACATGGCTATATATCTATGATTGGGAAATGATATGACGATTTTCATTGATATTTTAAATCTGTGTTAATCATTAGCTTTGAACAACTGGGTACAAATGTATTAGATTAGGTAAACACAACTTCCTTTTAGAGATAAATTATTATAGTGTGGTAAACAATATTTTTCAGAGATCAAAATTTAAAAATTATTAATCAATAATGTTTATTGATGAATTCAATTTTATGCATTCTAGTGGATTTGAAATGGAGGGAAATAGTCCAAGAGATCATGGCTAAAATCCGGGTGAACGAGGCCAAAAGGTTTGATTATTGTAGGAAAATGTCCTTAGTTACTGAAAACCAATTTCTTACGCGTCAAATCGTTTCCGATTTTTTAATCAGAAACAGTTTTTGAAGAAAAGCCTCTGCAAATGTTCAATTTTAGTAAGAAATAAAAATTCCAGATTTTGGAGCATTTTGTGGCAAAAACAACACAAAAATGTTCATTCTATCTTTCATTGTGGACACATGATAGATTAAAATGCAAAACATCCTGACAGTTTTCCGATTTTGTGTCAAAATTTTAAAATAAGCGATAAAATCGATGCTGTAAACTGCGTTTTTATCATATCTAGCGTCTTTCGATTCTTGTAAATCTATTGTTTATGCATTAAATATGACAAACTATATATTTTTATAAAGCCTTGGTAGTTCTGTAGATAAAAATGTTACAAAACTTCGGAAATATGGAGCCTTAATACCGTAGCAAATTAATGTCAAACATTCATTATTTTGGCCCATGCTTGCCGATAAGTGTTTTAAACAAATCATTATTGTTTGTTACATTTCCCGTCTGTTCCCAACATATCTATAAAACAATTATATGTAGAGTATATGGTGATTTTATATGAAAATTTGCACTTTTCATATAGCAATAGTTTGGAAAATGAGTTTTCATTAAATCTTTTGTACTCTACTTCTTGTAGTTTTGTTATACAGGCATTGAATCTCGAGATTTATATGTCTCTGTATTGCCGTGGCACATTTGAGTCTGATAACATAAAAAACTATCGGAAATAACGAACTTTATAGACGAAACGGATAAATTTATTTCCCCTACCCCAATTTTGAAAAATATGTTAAAATCCATTTTTATGCAATATATGCCGATTTGTGTTTCTAATAAAGATTTCGAGCAAAAGTACCCGCAACAATGATAAAACAAGCTTCGAGGATTTTAAATATTTGTGAAATACTTTAGCTTAAGGACAGATAGGTCTAACTAATATAATAAAATTGCTTATTTTATTCATTTATATGTAAAATGCTATAAGAAAAAAGGAGCTTCGCCCCTTGTATTTTTGTTATTTAGGCATTGAATCTCGATCGTTATCTATTGACGTATCTCCTTGACATATAAGAGTCTAATTACACCAAAAAAGCAAAGTTTGTAGATGAGGTGAATAAATTTATTTCCCCTACCCCAAAATTGCAAAAAATGCGAAAACCCTGTTTTAGCCAATATGTAACAGTTAGTATATCTAATGGAAGTTTCAAGCAAATGTGCATGTAAGAATGGAAAAAGGAGCTTGAAGGATACAAAATGGTTTAAAAAATGCATCATTTTTAATGGCAGATTGGTATAATTATTCACAGAAAAATGCCTACTTATTTCATTTTGAATTCAATGTGTTATGGCAAAAAAGAATATTTGCTGTTTGTATTTTTGTTATATAGGCATTGACTTTTAAATATCAGATATTGATTCAATGCGCTTACACTAAAATCACTAAAAATTTGAAAATATGTCGGAAATGTCAATTTTTGGTAGCTATCATGAATCAATTGATTTCTCCCGTCTCCAAAATGTGAAAACATAGAAACCCTCCCCAGGCTAAGAAGTCATAGCTTACCTTTTTGCATTAGAAGAAGAAATATAAAAAATGGTAAATTATTCACTTGTCTTTCTTCTACAAAAACGGTAAGCCTAGATACAAATATCTGGTGCTGAATAGGGATTCTGGTTATTTTGTCAAGCACCATACGGATTCCAAACAAAAATATACTGAAGATACCATCAACAAAATGTTGGAGTTTTTGATAGATAACATATTTGTTGTGTTTGGTAATATAGTTTTTAAGCAAACAATCGGTATACCAATGGGTACAAACTGTGCACCATTGCTTGCTGATTTGTTTCTTTATTCTTACGAAGCAGAATTTATGCAGAACCTTGTTAAATCTGGAGAGAAAACTGTCGCCAAATCATTCAACTCAACATACAGATATATAGATGACGTTCTGTCTCTTAACAATTCTAAATTTGGAGACTATGTAAATGTCATCTATCCTAGTGAGCTTGAAATAAAAGACACGACTGATTCCTCAAGTTCTGCTTCATATCTAGACTTATACCTAAAATATGACGCACAGGAAAGGCTACATTTGAAACTTTATGACAAACGTGATGACTTCAATTTTTCTATTGTCAACTTTCCTTTTTTATGCAGCAATATACCTGCTTCTCCTGCTTATGGTGTATTTGTTTCCCAATTAATACGCTATGGTAGAGCTTGTTCCCACTACGGGGACTTTGTACAACGAAGTAGGCTGCTTGCAAATAAATTGTTGACTCGGGGATATTGCAAGCCTAGGCTTATCAAGGCCCTCAAAAAGTTTTATGGCCGTCATCACAGTATTGTTGATAAGTTTGATGTCTCTGTGTCCAGGTTTGCCTTGGATATATTTGACGTCTCATAGTTCCATGTTCCTTTCACACAATTTTGATTACACACGTGGCGGGTGTAGCTAGCTAAACAGGAGGTGCTTACCCTTCCGGAGCACCCGGCCTCACTTCCCTGGTGGAAGTTCACGTGTCTAACCTAACTTGTCAGTTCCAAAGTTTTTACTTTGCTTCTGGATTGTGATTCGGAAATGGATAAGTATGTTTGTTTTTGATCATATGAATTCACAAAAGGGTATATTTGAGGCATGTATGCAAATAATAGTACAAATGTAAGTGAACGGATGTTTTCAGATTGGTAAAAAAAAAAGCAATGTCATGAACCATGCGTTTAAATTCTAATCTCTATTGATAGAATGACAAGAAGAACACTAGCATTTCGGAAAACTACTATACTTGAAACGTTACAATATGAATGCAGCATTTAAGTTAAGAAACATACTAGATCACAACTACAAATATTTGGTACAGGGTCAAGTATGGAAAATGAGGGTGAAAGGCACTGAATTTTATGTTGAACCACATTTGAATAAAACACACTGTAACTATTTAAACAACGACTGGACCCTCTGGTAAAAGACTAAAAGTCAACTGATAGAAATCCAAAGTATTTGCAAATAAGACAATGTGCAAAAATAATTGTGTATTTAAAATAATCAACACTTTGTCATTTGGAAGACAGCAGTGTCAGTCAGTCTTTGGACAAATCCTTAAAATCATCTCCAAAATTACAAACCATTTCCTTGGAAATGCATATAAATCTACATCCTTCCGCTTAAACTGATTAAAGATACATTAAGGTGACATAGATCTTTTTGTCGAACAGTACATGATGGGATGGCAGAGAGTGGTTACTATGATCAGCTCTTCTTTGGTTTCTGTCAATCTCTAACAATAAATTGGTTTAAGATCTGGTTTTGTTTTGTTCAATTTCCTTCCGAACGTTCTGAATTGAAATGACTTTTCTTGTTACTACTTTCACTCTCAATTTTGATTTCAAATGTGGTGGCAGGAGGCGATTACCCTTCCCGAGCACCCGGATTTTTCCCCTGCCAATGTTTACGCGTTTGACTTCGTTTTTGTTATTGTGATATAATAATTATGTTTGTGTTTATGTTTACTGATCTACACAGCGCATTTAATCAGTTCTCTATTGCCTCAATTCAAAAATGTTTTTTATAACATTGATCTCTTTTCATTTGTCAGTTGAACACTTTACTCATATCATCATACCCATTGTTCCATCGATCTTTGCAACTCCGGTAATGTTAGCAATTCACTTTTTTCAGACGTTCGTTGTCCATATCTAGCTTATTTTAGCTAAAACATAAGTATCTACGGGGTTTATATTCTTTGTTAAAACATCTCATCTCAATCTAAAAGCATTTCTTATATTTCTCATTCTCCTTTTTAGCTCACCTGGCCAAAGGCCATGTGAGCTTATGGCATGGCGAGGCGTGCGTGCGTGCGTCCTTGCGTCAGTAAACTTTAATCTTCTCCTCCGAAACTACTGGGCCAACTGAAACCAAATTTGCCATGGTAGGTCCTTGACAGAGTCTAACTATAGTTTGTTCAAATCATGGCGATCTAATATCCAAGATGGCCGCTGTTACTAAAAATAGACAAAACCTAAAAAAATCTTCTTCTCTTCAACCACTCATTGGAGGCAAAAACTGATGTGATATTTGGATTCTACATAGTCTTAACCTGTAAGTTTGTTCATTTCATGAACATTTTTGGTTTTAAAAATAGGTTACGCGTTTTTGAGTTTAATTTTGCAAAAATCGTAAAATATTTTTAAATTGTTATAACTTGACTATATGACCAGATAATGACATGGGGTTTTCAGTTTTGACATATTCTTGTAATTATCTTCAAAATGGTGTCAAGGTCAATTATGAAGGTCATGACCTAATTTTTTACCTTTCTTATATTATTTATTATCTCAAAAACTATAAACTTTTTATATAAGCATGTATATTAGAATATTGTTGGTATTGATGTAACGATTATTTTGATATATAGATTAAGGTCATGGGTTCAAAGGTCAAGGTCACAGATGCGAAAGAATACTGAAATGGTTCATTATCTTGAAAACTATGATATTTTTGTATAGGCTTGTATATTAGAATGTTGTAGGTATTGATACAACGATCATTTTGATGTATAGAAAAAGGTCATGGGTCCAAAGGTCAAGGTCACAGTAGTAAAACAATACCAAAATCGTTAATTATCTCGAAAACTATAAACTTTTTGTATAGGCATGTATATTAGAATGATGTTGGTTTTGATGTAACGAACATTTTGATACATAGATTAAGGTAATTGGTTCAAAGGTCAAGGTCACAGATGCGAAAGAATACTGAAATGGTTCATTATCTTGAAAACTATGAACTTTTTGTATAAGCATGTATATGAGAAAGTTGTAGGTATTGATACAACGGTCATTTTGATGTATAGAAAAGGGTCATGGGTCCAAAGGTCAAGGTCACAGTAGCAAAACAATACCAAAAAGGTTAATTATCTCGAAAACTATAAACTTTTTGTATAGGCATGTATATTGGAATATTGTTGGTATTGATGTAACGATCATTTTGATATATAGATTAAGGTCATTGGTTCAAAGGTCAAGGTCACAGATGCGAAAGAATACTGAAATGGTTCATTATCTTGAAAACTATGAACTTTTTGTATAAGCATGTATATGAGAAAGTTGCAAGTATTGATACAGCGATCATTTTGATGTATAGAAAAGGGTCATGGGTCCAAAGGTCAAGGTCACAGTAGCAAAACAATACCAAAAAGGTTAATTATCTCGAAAACTATAAACTTTTTGTATAGGCATGCATAATGGAATATTGTTGGTATTGATGTAACGATCATTTTGATATATAGATTAAGGTCATTGGTTCAAAGGTCAAGGTCACAGATGCGAAAGAATACTGAAATGGTTCATTATCTTGAAAACTGAACTTTTTGTATAAGCATGTATATGAGAAAGTTGCAAGTATTGATACAGCGATCATTTTGATGTATAGAAAAGGGTCATGGGTCCAAAGGTCAAGGTCACAGTAGCAAAACAATACCAAAAAGGTTAATTATCTCGAAAACTATAAACTTTTTGTATAGGCATGCATAATGGAATATTGTTGGTATTGATGTAACGATCATTTTGATATATAGATTAAGGTCATTGGTTCAAAGGTCAAGGTCACAGATGCGAAAGAATACTGAAATGGTTCATTATCTTGAAAACTATGATATTTTTGTATAAGCATGTATATGAGAAAATTGTAGGTATTGATACAGCGATCATTTTGATGTATAGAAAAGGGTCATGGGTCTAAAGGTCAAGGTCACAGTAGCAAAACAATACCAAAAAGGTTAATTATCTCGAAAACTATAAACTTTTTGTATAGGCATGTATATTGGAATATTGTTGGTATTGATGTAACGATCATTTTGAAATAAAGATTAAGGTCATTGTTTCAAAGGTCAAGGTCACAGATGGAAAAGAAAACTGAAATGGTTCATTATCTTGAAAACTTAACTTTTTGTATAAGTATGTATATTAGAATGTTGTAGGTATTGATACAACGATCATTTTGATGTATAGAAAAAGGTCATGGGTCCAAAGGTCAAGGTCACAGCAGCAAATCAATACCAAAATCATTAATTATCTTGAAAACTATCAACTTTTTGTATAGGCATGTATATTGGAATATTATTTGTATTGATGTAACGATCATTTTGATATATAGATTAAGGTCATTGGTTCAAAGGTCAAGGTCACAGATGCGAAAGAAAACTGAAATGGTTTATTATCTTGAAAACTATTAACTTTTTGTATAAGCATGTATATTAGATTGTTGTAGGTATTGATACAACGATCATTTTGATGTATAGAAAAAGGTCATGGGTCCAAAGGTCAAGGTCACGGTTTCAAAACAATACCAAAAAGGTTAATTATCTCGAAAACTATAAATTTTTTGTATAGGCATGTATATTAGAATATTGTTGGTATTGATGCAGTGATCATTTTAATATAGATTATGGTCATTGGTTCGAAAGTCAAGGTCACAGATGCGAGTTGCAAGTTTCATAAATATCTAAATATCCACATCAGAGTTATTTCTCCTTAAATGTAGTATATATTGTATTCTTTGTGCTGTTTACGGCCCAGGTGAGCGGTACAGGCCCTATTGGGCCTCTTTCTGGTTTTCTATGACCTCGGCTATATTTTGTAGCAGTGTGTACCTATTATTCGTGATTATATGGCATAAGAAGTTTACTAAACCATATTTGTTATTATTAAAACCCCGTTTATCAAAGATTGCGGCCATATTTTACATAACTTTTTTCTGGTGCCATCATTTTAGAATTGACCTAATGTACAGTTTCAGTCTCTGCTCAAAATCTCGTCTTCTTAAAAGAACGTGGCACAGGGCACCTGGTAACAGGCTTAAGGTTGAAAGGTGTCAAATACCACTTTCTTTTATCATTATAATATGGCCAGGCAATTTGTGATGTGATAGCTAGCAATAATTCCTTTAAAAGATACAAAGATGGAGTTATTGGGCAGAAATTTTGTCAGTTTGAAGTGAAATTGAAAATTTTACGGAGTGTGCAGACTTTTTAAAATAAGATTTAATAGAGACTGACATTGTACATTAGGTCACTTCCAAATGAAATGATTCCACAAGAATAAATTGCAAAGTTTTGTAAAATGTGGCTACAATCTTTGATAGACGGGTTTTGGTAATAATGAATATGGTTTAGAAAGCTCATGGATCTGATTGAACTTGATCGAAAAGAGATATTTCTTATACAATCCAATAACTTCATATAAAACCATAACCAGAAGTGCCTTACACTAAGTTTTACCATATTTTCACATTATGTTTCACTAGAGATGACCTTATTTGCAATTATTATGTTATAGTATTAGGTTGTTCGAAAAAATATGTGTATTCTTAATTTTTGACACGTGGCTGGTGTAATTGCTAAACAGGAGGTGCTTAAGCAGCACCCCGCCAAATTTGCTAGTTTCGAAGATTTTACTTTTGTGGGGATTGTGGTCTTGACAAGGATTGGTATGTTTGTTTTTGATTTTCAAGTTTAAATATAAATATTTCATAATTTCTTCTCTTAAATTTAAAAAAAAAATTTGCTATGACTTTGAATCATTAAAACATAATTGTTGCATGGACACTTGCTTAAAACCTTCACCAAAAGCATACATGGCCTAAAACGTTTTTTTTCATAATTTTGGGGTAGGGAAAAAAAATTTATTGGCCTTATTTACAACTTTTGCTATTTCCGACTGTTTTTGGTGTTATTAGACTCTTATATGTCAAGGCATTACGTCAATAGATAACAGTCGAGATTCAATGCCTAAATAACAAAAATACAAAAGGCGAAGCCCCTTTTTCTTATAGCATTTTACATATAAATGAATAAAATAAGCAATTTTATTATATAAGTTAGACCTATCTGTCCTTAAGCTAAAGCATTTCACAAATATTTGAAATCCTCGAAGCTTGTTTTATCATTGTTGCGGGTACTTTTGCTCGAAATCTTCATTAGAAACACAAATCGTTATATATTGCATAAAAATGAATTGTCACATAAATTTTCAAAATTGGGGTAGGGGAATAAATTTATCCGTTTCGTCTATAGACTTCGGTATTTCCGATAGTTTTTTATGTTAACAGACTCAAATGTGCCACGGCAATACAGAGACATATAAATCTCGAGATTCAATGCCTGTATAACAAAAATACAAGAAGTAGAGTACAAAAGATTTAATGAAAACTCATTTTCCAAACTATTGTTATATGAAAAGTGCAAATTTTCATATAAAATCACCAAGCACTACATATAATTGTTTTATAGATATGTCGGGAACAGACGGGAAATGCAACAAACAATAATGATTTGTTTAAAACACTTATCGGCAAGCATGGACCAAAATAATGAATTTTTGACATTTTCGTATTTTTGGGGTAGGGGAAACATAATAATTTGCTACGGTATTAAGGTTCAATATTACCGAAGTTTTGTAACATTTTTATCTACAGGACTACCAAAGCTTTATAAAAATATATAGTTTGTCATATTTAATTAATTAACAACAGATTTACAAGAATCGAAAGACGGTAGATATGATAAAAACGCAGTTTACAGCATCGATTTTATCGCTTATTTTAAAATTTTGACACAAAATCGGAACTGTCAGGATGTTTTGCATTTTAATCTATCATGTGTCCACAATGAAAGATAGAATGAACATTTTTGTGTTGTTTTTGCCACAAAATGCTTCAAAATCTGGAATTTTTATTTTTTACGAAAATTGAACATTTGCAGAGGCTTTTCTTCAAAAACTGTTTCTGATTAAAAAATCGGAAACGATTTGACGCGTAAGAAATTGGTTTTCAGTAACTAGGGACATTTTCCTACAAGAATCAACCCTCAAACCTTTTGGCCTCGCTCACCCGGATTTTAGCCATGATCTCTTGGACTAAAAAAACTGGAATATAAAATTGCATTCTGTGATATGTGACACACCTGCCCGTGCATATGTAAAATGCGTAAAATTATTCTATTGCTATCATGGATGTGATAAATGTGAACAAAATGGAAAATGGATGGGAAAATGACTTTTCCGGACCTTGATGCAAATATGCGAACAGACAGGTCCTTTTACCTACAGTCTGATGAAGGTCATCATTTAGATACCAGAGTTGGAATGATAAGTCAATTTTCCATATGATTATATGCACCTCGTTTGTTTAGAAGTCACTAGACGTATTTTGTTATGTGGATATTTGCAGAATTGGCCCCAGGGCAGTCCAAGAAATTTCGGTTTCATTAGAAAGAATGAAAAACTACATTCCTAGTAAATTTGCAAGGAAACCTAGGTCGCTCTCAGAAATTGAACGCTGGAAGGAAACAGAATTCAGACATTTTCTGTTATATACTGGTCCATTGGTCCTGAAAAGAGTTATTCATCCAAACATGTATAAGAATTTTATGCTTTTATCAATTGGAATTCATTTCCTGTTGAATAATGCATTACAGGTTGCATATAATCAATATGCTAAAGAATTGCTGGAAACCTTTGTAAGGCATTTTTATGAAATGTATGGGTATGATATGGCAGTTTACAACATTCATGCATTAGTTCACTTGTCATCTGATGCCTTAAATTTTGGAAGCCTTGATAACATATCATCATTTCCATATGAAAATTTCCTTCACAAACTTAAAAAGCTTGTTCAAAACCTGAATTCCCTCTTCAGCCAGTAATTAGGAGGTTATCAGAAGGCACACCTACTCAACTAAATCTTGAAACAACACCAACCCTGCATAGAGAGCACACAAATGGTCCACTTCAAGAGGTTGCAGGAGCTTTACAATACAAGAAAGTTAAAACAAAAGAATACACAATTCGTTTGGACACAGATGATTCATGTTTCATGATTGGTGGCAAAATTGGTATCATAGAAAATATATTGACTTATCAAAATAAAGTGTGGATATAAAAATAAAGATGACTTTTTTTATGTACCATTGCCTTCAAGATTGTTAAGGATAAAAGAAGTTTCAAATGTAGGTGACCGATACCAGCTAGCAAAACGTGTTCTAATGCCATACAGAGGCAGATATGTAGCATTTCCACTCTGTGATGCTATTTGGTGACATTCTATTATTATTATAAGCTCATCTGGCTAAAGAGCTATTGACATGATGCATGAGTGTGTACGTGCATACATGTGTATGTTAACAGCGAAAACTGCTACTAGGTCAATTAAAACCAAATTTGCTATGGCATCTCCTTGATAGAGTCTAACTATAGTTTGTTCAAATCATAGCAATCAGATATTAAGGATGGCTGCTGTTACTAAAAATAGAAAACTTAAAAAATCTCCAGAATCATTTCATCTACATGGTCTACATTCACTACGTGAAATTTGGTTGAAAAAAGGTTACACGTTTTGCATTAAATATTGCGAAGTTTTGAAAACCGATTTAAATTGCTTTATCTTTACTATTTATAAACATAGAGGCGGTTTTCAGATTTAATGTTGTCTTGACAGGTACTTAAAAATGAGGCTTATGTCAATTGTGAGGGTCACGACCTAATTTTTGCCTTTTTGATTCTATAATTTATTATCTGGAAACTATAAACTTTTTGTGTAGGCATGCATGTTAAAATATTGTAGGTATTAATATGGAATCATTTTTATATATCTAGATGAAGGTCATGTGTTCAAAAGTCAAGGTCATAGATGTAAAACAATATCGAAATGGTCAATTATCTGTAAAAGACTTAAATTCTCAATACATATATATTGAGGTTTCAGTATTTCTGTTTTCTTGAAATATATCATTTAGCAATTATTTATCAGGTGAGCATATCAGGCCCAATAGACCTCTTGTTATTATTGCTAATGTTGTGTTTCTTTTTTATGAATGTTAAATATTAACCCATGTTCAATTTTATCAAGGGCAGAAAAAATGTTTGCAATTGTGGCGTTTGCAGATAACAATGAAGTAAAATCAGTGCCATCCGTCTGGATTACAGATAACAAAAAGCAATGCCATTGGCCAAATTTTAGGAATGTAACAAAGACACAAGTTGCTGTGTGACAAGGTATTATGCCAAACTCAAAAGATTTCAACAAATGGGACGTCAAGAAAATTATGTACCAAACGGGTAAGTTTGTATTAATATTTTTATTGTTATTTAAGTGCCAAATTTTCAAACATTAAAACAAATTTTCAAACATTAAAACAAATTTCTTCTGCAAGTGGAATCCATCCACAACACAGTATAAAAATTAGATAAGGTATAAACACTTTAATATCACAAAAATTATCATTGGTAGTGAATTGTTAATATATGCTACACATTATTTTCTACAAGTATCAAAATTAAAAGTATGCACGTTGCATGAATCATGAATGCTGATCCAACTTTTTTTCACTTATAAATTCAGATGACTACAACAAAGCAAGACAAAAGCTTAAGCTTGCTGAGAACCAATCAGATCTGAGGCTGAAGATGACCTCATACCATCTAAGAGGAAGAGAATGTATATATTTGTATTAATGCATTACATTAAATTACACAACAATGTACTTATTGTCACATGTCACAATATTTATGGTAGAGCCTTCTTGACTACAATAGGTAAAATGTATCTTAATAAAAAGTTCAGTTCAGAAAGGAATTTGGCTTATTTGGTGTTTATGGAAACAGGTTACACTGTAGTAATATATTTTTGCAATAAGTAGAGTTTTAGCTAAAGTGCTTGACAGAAGTCAGCTTTGTATCCACTTTCACTTTCATACTGATTTTCATTCAAAACTTTCTTCTTAACTCAAGCTCAAAAATACAAGCTACTTTAGGTATAGAATATCAGCTATTTAAGGGAACTGTTACAAATGTGTGTAATCACATCTTCCTATAGAACAAACACAAGATATGAAAGCGATGAGGGCAGCGAAGATGGATCGCCATGTCGGAAATCACCAAGGAGAGCACACAAATCACCGGGGAAAGGACAGATAAGACATTTCCCTTATGTGTTGAGTTTACCAGCTGTACCATCATCTTCGACATTACATTCAGAAAGATATGCATCCCCCTCTCCACCAAGCTACAGGAGACTTGATTCAAGATCGATGTCTCGAAGTCCATCACCAGACCTCATGACCAAGGCCAGGAAGGTGTTGATGACATCGACACCGAAAACAAACCAATCTACCCCTTCAGGTACACTCATCTTTTCAATATTTATATTGAAGTAAATTGATTATCTATATACATTATTAAGAATTTTCAAAAGTTTAAAGTTTATCATTTTCATTTTGATTACAGATGATCAAGTTATCCGTTTTTATGAAATCTTCAGTGTACACAAATGTACTGGTAGTCGTTTGTAAGCAAATAATTTAAGACCCCTTGTATGACATTTTTCAAAACACAATCACTGGTGTATTCTGTGCAAGACTATATGGTATTTAAAAGCAAGTATATTGAGTAACACAGAAATATTTTCACTCAATTTATCTTAGTACAATTATACTAGAAAGGAAATTATGGTATCTAATTTCTAACTGGATTCGATTAATTGATTAAATGTATAGGGTTAACGTCCCAGTCACGAATCTTTCACTTATATTGAAATGTCACCAGCTATAGGTGAAGGGCAGAAATTTTTATCTTTGCAGTGTGCTCAGGGCAATGTGCATGGAGGGTTCTTCAGCATGCCACGCATTTTATGACATGGGGTGTTGGTTTTTAAGCATCTCTTCCGAAAGACCCTTTGACTTTCATTTCTAAACCTGAGTACTTGACAAAAGAACAGTCACTACCTATTTTCAAATTTAGGTCATACTTGACGGGGGTTCAAACTCTGACCTCTCATATATGGAGCGATTATGCTACCTACTGAGCTCCCATTTTCTAACATGCACAATATCTAAATGGAAAACAGTAAATTACATAGAAAAATGAAGAGCAGTGGTGTGTTATAACTACAAAGTAGCAGTATGTAATATGTAAAGCAAACATACTCCGAAAATACAAATAAGTGAAAATTTCATTATCAATAGACTTTAGTAATAATACTGTATATGTATTTGATTTTTTTTTTTTTTTTTTTAGCTTTTGAAGTAAAACTGCTGACAGCTATTGAGCAGGTTAAAACACAAGTGCACCTCAACACAAATTTACTACAAACAATACTATCAAAAGTTGAGGGATCAGTGGTATTGGAGGAAGACACTGTCACAGATGGTGACAGGAAACTTAACTACCCAATAGACTCCTTAGATGAAATGAATTTTGTCGAGGAGTCGCTTGAGATGACAGATATGAGAAACAAATTGGTGAGTACAATCTGATATAACAGTGTTTCATTTGTTATCATAAACTGTTTATCACTAAAGGTAAAAATGATTGTTTCATTTCATTCTAGGTATTAATGTTGTATAAAAGTGTGTAAAAATAAATAATCAGTTACTATACAAGTTGTTAATTCACTTTGTCTTAAAGTCTGTAGACATTGAATAAGTAGAAATGCATTTTGAAGGTTTAGCCCATAATATATAAATTTATTGTCTTTGTTGAAAAAATTAATATACTTCTCATTATTCAGAAGTTAATAATTTCATATTTAACTACTGGTAAAACAATATCAATGCTGAAATGCTCTCATAAAAATCTTGCAATTTAACCCCAAGATGAAACCATAAAATTTTGTAGTACATTGTATCCATTTATTTAGATAACAACTGTAAGGAATGTAAGCGCATTTAAAAAATAATTTTGTGGACTTTTTTTATTTGATAAGTTTATTTATTCGTTAATTATATGTAGTAGCTACTAGACTTTCATTAATATAAATTTGAATGCATTATTATATGTTATAATTGAATACATGTAATTCAGTGATCCTTTAACAAAACTTTCTTTTGTTGGTACTATTGGGGGATCGAATCTTAAACAGACTGTGCATCGCATATTGACACACCTCATCTCCAACAAGTATGCCACAGGGATGAACTGGAAAAGGGAAAGGTGGAAAATTGGCCTTTTCTGGGTTGGAATTGATGGATGTAATAAAAAGTAAGAATCAGTTATCAAGTGCCTAAAGTTGATGTATCAGACTCTTTCCTTAAAGGTTAAGCCACAGATCTATACCTTTCACTAAACACGTTAAACTAAAGGACTAATCATATAAACTAATCATATTTTCTATGTGATTGTCTAATCTACTGAATGTAAATACAGTCAAACCTGTCTATAAAGGCCACCCAAGGGAACCAGTAAAAGTGGCCTTATGAGCAGGTGGCCTTTATATACAGGTTCAAATAATATGGATAAAAAACAATTGGGATACAACTTTAATGACCTTTATAAGCAGGTGGCCCTTATTTAGAGGTGGCCTTTAAGGCAGGTTCGACTGTAATTTAATCATAACATAGGTGCTAGGTTTAATATACTGATTAATTAATGTTATTCACATTATCAGGTTTACTAATGATATTTTAATATTTTTTTATGATATTTTCATAAAATTATAATCTTTTTTTTTTTAAAAAAAAAAACCATAAAATTCTAAATTGAAATGCAATGTACTTAAATAAGATTTAAAACTTGCATTTGTAGGAGCTGTGAAATGTAACAGAATTTTGAAAGATATAAACGATTCAGATATAGAAGCTGTTATGAAAGACTGGCTGAGATATGCTGCGGATCGTTGTGGTGGTAGAAAAGCAAGGGAAGAGACGCGGCAACAACAATCAAATTCTACAATTTGAAATTCATTTTGTTTTAATTGCTGAACATGAATAGTAGTGACCCCATAGAGGGCTGAAATTACAAAGTAAGAAAAACTGTTTGTGTGTGTGTTGAGAAAGGGTATGTATATTAACAGAGAGAGAATGTACATTAACTTAGAGATAGTGAGTAAATGTACATGAACAGAGACAGAGAAGATAGTGTGTGTAAATTACATTAACTCAGAGAGAGAGTTAATCGAAAGCTAGCCTGATATCAAATTAGTTTTGTATTTAAGTATTAAAAGTATATAATTATATATATAATGGGTCTGGTTGTTCAACAGCAGTTATATGATGGTTTTTCGTAACGTTTCTGAAAATGTCAGTTTAAATAATTGTATATTGAAATTAGAATATACATGTAAAAGTACACTGTTTCTGATTAATAATATTTTTCTATTCTATTTTTCCATATGTAAAACAGTATTAATTAACAAACTAGACAACTCTAACAAAGTGCTATGAACAACCACATCCACTCATTCAGTATCCTAATATTAGATTATGATGTAAATGCCAACGTAGAACCAACGTTAGTCCAACAGTTTTGTTGCAAATAGTAACATTTGGCCAATATGGAACCAATATTATGCCAACATTTGGCCAACATAATGCCAACATCGGGCAAACGTAGAACCAACATTATGCCAACGTTGGGCCAACATAAAACCAACAATATGCCAACGTTTAACTAACATTAGTCCAACAGTTTTGTTGCATATGCTTACATTGGGCCAATGTAGAACCAACATTATGCCAACGTAGAACCAATGTTGGCCCAACCCCAATGCTGTATTTGCCAAGGTTAGGCCACTTTACACTTAGGACGTTGGCCCAACATTACCATGCAGCATTGCTGTCTGGGTAGTTCAGCAAAAAACATTGTTTTTAACATAGATTCTCAAAATCCAAGCGTTTATTATTTGAAAATGTTCGTCTTATTGAGTTTTCTTTAAAGGACTTTACTATCATGTAAGAACTACGTTGAGAGAGAGAGAGAGACTTTCACTATGATACGAAATTTATTGTAGGAATTGGTAACACTTCACTATCATATAGTACGAAATGATACCTATGTAGTTGTAATATATGGTAAAATGGCTCGAGTGTATGGTACGAAATGATCAAAGATTATGGTACGAAATGACTACAATTCTTATACAACACTTATGCAAACATAGGCTCAGTGCGTAAAAAGTCGCAGAATTCCGTGGTGACGGAAATCAATTACATGTTTTCAAGTTTGTGTAAATCAATCTAGCTAAATTTATTTATTGACACATAATATGGCTAATATATTTTAATAAAGCATAAGATAATGACATGTAATGCTAAGATGTTACAAAACGAATATATTTGTACAACATGGGAAAGGAGTGTGTGAAAAACCCGAAAATTAAATTTTAAATAGAAGTGAAGTGTAGAACTAATATATAAACATTAAGTGCTTTAACCCCCAACCCCCAACCCCATTATATGAATCGATGACAGGTCTAGTGTAAGATATATATACCTGATTACAGGAAGAAAACGCAATACTTATCATAATAAGTTAACAATCGGGTTTTAAAGCTAATAAAATCTACTAGATTAAATAACTTGATACAGAAACTAAGAAACATGTGTATGTAGCGTATGAAGTATAACGCGTTAAATATAAGGACTCAAAACTGTATCATACCCTTAAAACATAATTTACTAGTATATGAAGTTAAACATATATGTATATAAATTTCAGTAAAACAAAGTGTTATCAAACATAAATTCAACATATCAGAAATGCCGTTGCACATAATACACTTTTCAATTCGATAACGTTTAATCTAGTTTCCGTTGGCTCTTGCTTTGTCTCCAGAAAGCTGGTATGTGAGGTGTTATTGAATCTCTTTAAAAGTCAGACAATGCATAAAACAAATGTCTAATACGACCGGTCACGTAGAAAGAAAAAACATTGATAGCTGCAATGCCCGACATCTGATGATTTTGAAGAAACGATCAAAATAGCATCTACCATGATGCTGCTAAAGAGTACCATAATAATTTTCAAGCTTTAAGGGCGCTGTCTTAAACACTTGAGGGACTACTGTTGTATTTACCGAGGTCGTCGAAGTTGACGGCGTGGATGTCATCTTATCTTATCTTATCTTTTCCTTGAGGTCGCGGTAAGCACTATGTGCGTCTGAGACCCATATGTTATTGTGTCTTCATAGTCATTTATTATTTCTGTTGTCACTTCTGGTAAATTGTTCCAGGTGTTTACTGCTCTTTGGGTGAAATTTCGTTTCCTTTTTATAGTTTTCGAATGCTGTTTGTGTACTCTATGTTTGTGTCCCCTTGTTTTATTTGTCATCAAACTTGGAAATAATCTGTTGTTGTCAATGTTTTCGTAGCCTTTGATGATTTTAAAGTATTCCACAATATCCGAGCGTGTTCTTCTATACTCTAGTGATGGTAACCCTAGCTCCTTAAGTCTTTCTGAATACGTTAAATTTTTAATAGCTGATACCAATTTCGTTGCTCTTCTTTGTACATTTTCCAGGGCTACGGCTTCTTTTTTTATATAATATGCACCACACATTGCTTCCATATTCAAGATGTGGACGTACTATGCTTTTATAAAAGTTTAAAAACGATTCTTTTTCAGATGTTTGAAAGTCCGTTTAACCAGGCCAAGTTTCTTGTTTGCTTTTTAACAGCTTGTGCTATGTGTGGTTAAAAGTTTAGATCCTTATCAATGATTATTCCTAGGTCCTTTTCTTCTTTTGAGAGATCTATATTTACCCTAGCTCCATTCTTCGGCATTGAATATTCGTTTGGATCTGTATGTCCTAAATGTAGATGTTTACATTTATCCGTGTTGAATTTCAATTGCCATGTTTCAGACCATTTGTGAATGTTGTCCAAATCTCTTTATAACTGGATAGTGTCCGTTACGTTGCCTACTTCCCTGTAAATTTTTGTGTCGTCTGCAAATATCTTTACTAGACTTGAAATAGATTCCGGAAGAACATTTACGTATATTAAAAACTGCTGATGTAGAGGTTGTTAATGAACTCGTGGCGGTGTGGGTGGTGCCATTCAACTTCTACTGGGGACTTTAGCTGTGGTACCTCTGGATCTATGTTGACACAATAGAGTGCGCTGTGGGTAGCAAGCCAAAAATTCTGAACATCATGGCAAAACAATAGGCATATGTTGATTTAAAATATTGGGGTTACGAAACAAATGACTATGATATCCAGACTTACTTTAAATTTCACTTTTGACATTTACAGATCTGTGAGTTTTAGCTAATAAGCATTGTTGGTTATACAAAATATTCTAAACCCCGCACATGTTGTTAACATGTTTACATTGACAATAGTTTTACAAATATGTAAGTGTATCTTTTCTGTATTGACACAATCATTAAAACCCGTATATTTCTGATGCATAACTTAAAGTGGACCTAACTAATGCGTCAAATAAAAAAATCATATTAAACACCAGATAAAACATTTTAGTTTTATATATCTAAATTGCTTTAATTATACAAGTTATCTAACATCAGTTAAGAGCCTTATTTGTTTTACTAAAAAATGGTATCATATGCAAATATCAGAGCATACAACATAACATTTGAATATATTAATGATTAGTAATCTCCTTTTAACCAAGTCACTAACAACCACAATGGAAGACTTGGTGACTTCATGGGGTACCTAATAAGAGCCAAGTCGAACAAATCGGGTACACCCCAGTAAGGGCTCAACCAAGTCATTGACTTAGGTAACAACTACGATGGACGAGTTGACGACTTCATGGGGTACCTAATAAGAGCCAAGTCGAACAAATCGGGTACACCCCAGTCAGGGCTCAACCAAGTCATTGACTTAGGTTAACAACTACGATGGACGAGTTGACGACTTCATGGGGTACCTAATAAGAGCCAAGTCGAACAAATCGGGTACACCTCAGTAAGGGCTCAACCAAGTCTTTGACTTAGGTTAACAACTACGATGGACGAGTTGACGACTTCATGGGGTACCTAAGAAGAGCGAAGTCGATCAAATCGGTTACTCATCAGTTAGGGCGTAGTCGATCAAATCGGGTACACCTCAGTAAGGGTGTGGTCGATCAAATTGGGTATCTTCTAAGGGCGTGGTTGATCGGCGAATTCCTAAAGTTGAACTTTGGGGTGAAACGAATTTCACGGAATATAAAGACATTAAAACACACTTTGGACACACGCTTCCAGAGTACATTAAGAAATGTACGAGATGCACAACTTGTTTTCGATAAATTACAAATCACAGTGACACTTTTCGAACACTGCCTTTTCAAATAGGTATACTTTTAGATGGTATTGGCAGGTCATATTTTCTTTTATTTAAGAGTGGCACTTGCCAAAGATTTCTGCGTTGAACCTCTAGATTCAATTTGTAATTTCTCGTCAGCATGTGTTGCCTCTAATGAAACATTGCCAGTCGATAATGTGTTTTGTTCTATGTTAACAGAGACATTGTTTTCAGCATGTTGATCTTTAGTGTCCAGTGATTTTTGCATTTACCGCTTCAATAATTTCACCAGAAGGAAATATACCAGTTGGAACATGAACATCTTCTGGATTTTGTTTGACCGATAAATGAATGCCCTTTAACTTAAATTCGTCTACACTACATAGACCTTTTAATTTCATATATTTACAATTGGAACTGACCTTCTTTAGATGAACCTATTTGTTTTACTGGCATTCAATTGCTCTTGAATACAGTGTGGGGTCATGACCTCTGATTACGTAACGTTTAACCCTCTCGCTGCCACGGAACAGTGGAAATTACGTCAGCGCTGTGCCAAGGTTAAAACGTCATCATGATTGCGTCATCAAAAATGACGACGTTCAGGGAAAAGGAGAACCTGTCTTCATTCACCTGATTTCATACGTCGTAAAACATTCATTCCAAGGTCATTATTTGTCCGATTTTGATGAAATTTTCAATATTTTACGCATCATTATTCGCAGATTTTTCTCATTAAGTTCATATCTTGAAAAGTATAACTCCAGCATAAAACCAAGTTGAACATAAGAGTTGAATTTCTATTAGGCAAGTAGATCTATCCCGAATTTATTTTTTTTTGACCTTGTAAAATTTATTTTTAACAACATTGTATAATGAT
Source organism: Anadara kagoshimensis (assembly GCA_021292105.1). NCBI lineage: Eukaryota > Metazoa > Mollusca > Bivalvia > Arcoida > Arcidae > Anadara > Anadara kagoshimensis. The sequence goes on along the minus strand of CM037859.1, from coordinate 47,196,484 downwards.
AATAACCAGGTGATTTAAATGAGATGCTTATTAATGTTCATGCAACATGAATTTTGAAAAACTATCGAATCCTCAAGTTTTGAGCTAACAGTTTTAATTAATTTAAAAATTCACTATAAAAAATTAAGTTGGCCATGATGCAATATTGAAATGCGCATTATACAAGGAGCATTACCGACACCTGTGCCGCCTGATGAATGTCAAGAATACCGGTGAAATAAAATCTGCACATGATGGGCAGTATTTAATATCTATTGTGTATGCTATTAGTGGAGGAGAGTTAGTAATAGATCCTCCTGTAAAAAAAATAAATAATCAAACAAGAAATGCTGTGCACAATCCGTCAGTTAATTAAAGAGAATTTTAAAGATGGGTAACTTGAAATAAACGCCAAAATCGCATCTAATAGTTTCTTAAATACAAAGAGGTTATGCAATGGTTTTGATATGAAATATTTCTTAAGTGTTTATAGAACAGGTACACAGATAGATTTTATGGATGTTTATTTATTTACATTTAAGATTCAAGTTTGTTTAATTTGATATCAAGTTCAAACAGCTGTTGTTCAAAGAAAACACCAAGCAGCAGTCGTGAAACGACGATAGTGGCAGTCAGGGCTGTTCGTACAAACCATTTTAGCACATTTCTCTTGAATTAATTTCCTAAGAGGCTTGTTTTCTATTTGGTATACGTTTTAAATTAACTGATAATGTTGCGTATAACGTGATATTTCTAAAATTATTGAAGTCTTACCAGAACAGGTATAAAAGATGCACAAATTTAGAAATGTACAGTGCACTATTTAGCAAGGTTTCTTTATCGTCAGCGACTTTCCCGAAAGTATCCGATTAACTATCTACAGAGGTCATGTATACACGTTTTATGTTTTAAGTTATTGAATATGAAAGCCGTGATTAATTATTTTCAAGTAAAGTGAACGGTAATGAAAAGAACACAATTGCAAAAGTGACAATAGCATACCTCAACATACATGATATTTGGGGAACATTTTCTGACCCTTAGACATATATAACTTTTATTCACACTGCCGCTGACCGTTAGGAACTGCAACATAAATAGATGCTAAAAGCATCCTGATTGCGAAATATAGCTAGCACAAATCAGATAAAAACATAACTCATTGTTAGTTATAGCTACAGCGCAGAACGATAAGGAGGTAGCATAATCCGTGACAATGCAGTTTTTGGATGATGATGCACAGGAAAACCAACAAGGGGCATTTTTTATAGCGCAGCGGATCCCTCCCTGATCTCTAACGAGCCCCTTTTTCCTTTTGATAGCATGCCCATATACAATACAGGCCTGTCGAAAGTTTAACACTAAGAAAACGAATTAGTGCCAATGTGCAGCTCATCTCAGTTCATTTTTAGCGATAATTTTCGCCAATTTCTCTTTATCTCTCGGCCACTTTTATGATTACTAAGCCATCCATATCTCTGCCACTTAGCAGCCAAACTTAGACTACTTTATATTAACTCAGTGTTAAACTATTGACAGCTATACACTGTATAACATGTATTAATCTATACAATAATGTGTGCATGTATTCTTCAAATGTTTGTGTCTACTATATTCCGTATTTTATATTTGACCGTCCATATGAAAAAAAGGTATTCAGATGAAAAATCTTTGGAAACTAACAAAAGGTTATATGAAATAGCAATAAAAGTGAATTAACCCAAAATAGTTGTGGAAAAAATGCAAAATCACAGTCATGGTTTTGTAACATACTATATTTATTGAATTCAAAATGTGTTTTCTGCATGACAATTTGGATGTTATAAGGGTCTTTTTCGCTTATGACCCAGGAACGCAGTTGTATATTGTAATCAGGTTGACCTTGTTTTTGGTGTAAATGCTAAACAAAATAAATAAAATATATTGCCACCTACATTATATCCAAAAACAACTTCATTCCTTATTTGCAGACGTAAATTAAGCGATACATTACTGATATATACAATTTTAATGTTAGTTAATATATTTATGTACTCGTAGGATTTTTTCCTTCAAATACATTCCAAACATACTATAAACCATTTTATATGACAACCAATGGAGAGTTCCTTCTAGAAGCTTTCTTTACCGTCTTACGTGTCATATGTACAGGTACCCGGGCAATGGATTTTAAGCATTTCATATATATATATATATGTGATACGCTATATTTTTTTAATAAAATGCTTAAAATCCATTCCCCGGGTACCTGTAGTCATATAAAGAGACAAATTACTTTTCACAATCAATCCAAACATTTAGTCAGGTACATTTGAACAGTGTGTGACGAAGCCTTTAAGAGGCGTTCTAATCATATAATTTGACAGACCACATGTTGTAATATTCATAATCAAATCTAAAAGTCGATTAAATGATTCGTAAAAGTTAAAAATTCTATGTGAGGACTTCAAATTATAAGGGGGTAGTTAAGGTATAGGTGACTGTAATATGTATACCTCGTGCTTATACCACACTTCCCAATAAGTAAAATGAATTTTCTGAATATTTTAGAACTAACTTTATGTATGACGTACAGAGTTCAAATATAAAACTGTATATTTTGAACAAAGTTAGTGATACACGTTTGCGGTGAAACAGTGTATACAATTGTAAATAGTTGTGATAATCGTATACAATGTTATCTTTTCTCAACATATTGTTTGCTATGTATTAATGAAAATCAGAGAAAGCTCAACTCATTTGGAGATCTGAAAAGTACTACATCGAAAAAATATTTGATGAAAAAAATCATATCATTACGTGCTGACATAAACTTGTATTATTATTATTATTATAAGCGACATTTAATTTCTTTGATTTCTCATCTCAAACTGTCGAGTGGCCATTCATCGATTTTCATTATTTGCTCTTCTATATGACCCAATGCATTTGTAAGAAAATACGTTTTTAATAGATCAGTGTTTTTCTCGTTGCCGAAGGTTTAATTAATTGTTAATTTGTCCTGAAAATAATTATTAATTTAATTATTTTATCAAATGAAATCGGTCCGTTAGTTTTAAGGAAAATATAACAGCACGCATGGCTGTTCAGTCACTGGTCATGGCATTTACGACTGCATTTTTTACAGTAGCAATGATGTACGACAGCAGAATTTGATTACGTCATAATTATGCTATATTTACGTCATAATTTTTGTGATGACGTCATGTAACCGTTATGTCAGTTAATTACCATCTTACTTTGTTATTATGAAAATAAGATATGAAGTGGAATAATAGGAAATAGGGTTTAAAGTATTGTGGTTGGAATCATAGAAAAAAGGACATATATGTATGGCACGCCAATTGATGCAAAAATCAGCAAACCCTAGGATAGCTCAGCTATCTATAGGATAGCTGGCTGCTATCCTATAGATACCAGACCGTAACTCTCGATACCTGCAGGTATTGTGGGTTATAAATCAGCTATCTATGGGATAGCTGTCTGCTATCCTATAGATAGCTGGCAGCTATCCTATAGATACCTGCTGTAAACCCATAGATACCTGAATTAAAACCCCCAATACCTCCTGATATTCTGAGATAGGAAATAGTATTTCATTGAAAGCTGAGGTTTGTATGAATTAAAAACTTCAAACCCCATTTTGCACCAGCTATCGAGAGTTGTAACTTTCTGTAATCCCATAGATAACCGATAGCCAATCAGAATCGTCCTTGTATCGTGATGCGTTTGTCAACACGGAAGCAGACGTATCGGAAATCAAACAAGTTACACTGTGGAATTTGGATATTTGAAGAAAGTACAACTATCTAATGTCGCGTATCAGGAACATTATTATGGGTTTATAAAATAATTTATTCATCACTGGCATGAAGGTTTGAACGGCTGGACAGCCTAGTAGCACGATTCAGGCAAATTATTTTCGAGTCATGGAAGCACGAGTGTGACTGTGTGTTGGTTGACATCGCCTCTTCTGATCTTGGCGAATTTGCAAAGAATATTCAATTGGAATTTAATAAAATTTAGTAATTTTAACTATTTTCAACTGAGTATACATGTTCAAAACCCAATACTGAAGTTCGATTGCGATTGTTTACTTTGGACCTCGATGTCTCTGCCCCCCCCCCCCCATCGGGCACAGGCACTACTGCCACTAGCTTTTATCGATAATATCACGCATCACACATGCCTGCTCTAAGATATTTGATATGGTAAGACTTCATTTTATACCCTCCACTGATTACACCATGTAAAAATTTTGAAAATTCATTTTTGGCCGATGTTCACAGAAGTGTTCAAAATGGCTTGATTCTGTCATTTTTAGGCTTTTTCAGTCATATTTAAATATTAGTGGAGGATACAAATAGCAGTTCCTCTTACCCAAGACAAATCGCACCCAACCCAAGATAACTCGTACCCAAAAAAACAATTTAAGAAAATTCAGTTTTCTTGTTTTTTTTTAGTTCAAAACTTACTTAGTACTGTAGTATTCGATCTATGAGTATTAATTTTGCCATTTAAGAGTTGAGTTGAGTAATGGTGTTTTACGCCCCAGTCATGAATATTTCATTTATATTGAGACGTTGCCAGCTATAGGCGAAAGTGCAGAAATTTTGTCTTTGCGTTGTGCTTATGGCATTATACAGCAGGGTTCTTTATTGTGCCAAGCCCACCATGACATGAAACCTCATTTATTTTAAGTTTCCATCACAAAGAACCGTGACTTTCATTTCGTAATGTGAGTGTTTGGCGAAAGAAGAGTCACTACCCACTTTTAAGTCTTGGGTAAGACCCCGCCGGGGTTCGAACCCACGACCTCCCACTTACGGAGCAAGCACTCTACCAACTGAGCTACTGCAGTGGTCAAGACACACAAATATCAAAGTTTACAGTTGTCCTACAGGAATTCAGTTGACAAACGTGTGAGAAATATTAGCAGCAAGTATTTTTGATTGATGAAAGAAATGGTATTGGTACAAGTTTTCTTGGTATGAATACGAGTTGTCTTGGGTACAAGTTGTCTTGATACCACTGGTCCCAATCCTCAAACATTTTTGGTCTCGGTTTTTACACCAATTTGGAGTTACCAAAATCGTCCCACTAATAAAACCAACTCATTCGACTTTTAAATACAAACATGTCCCACTTTGTCCCCAACACTTCCCACTTTGCTAAAGCAGTATTTCGAGTACAACATGACTCAGGACAGACCTTAGCATGAGAAGCAGTATTCCGAGTTCAACATGACTCCGGACACGTCTTAGCATGAGAAAGTTTGTCAAGTTCCCTTGCAGAAAGTAGATGGTTTTCTCCAGGGACTCCAGTTTCCTATGCCATGCCCCAACTGGCTACATTGATATAAGTGATAGAATCTTTACTGGGATGTAAAACTCTATCACTTATCTTACTCTAAGTAGTAAGGACAGAAAATGAAAACCATCTCAGAAAATTTCCAAGTGCAGAGTGAGTAGTAATGTGCCAATGATGGATTTAATCGATCATTGATTGAATTTGCCTAGATTTTAAGTGCTTGATTAAATTATTGAATAATTGATGATCGGTTCCCTTTTTAATGGGAAGAATCTATAGACAGAAAACAAGAAATAACACGGGGATATTGCTGCTGCTCTTCCCAGTGGAAGGTTATACAGTGGTTGGTCTCCTGGATCTAAGACTAGATGCAGGGTATGGTTATGTTTTCATTTTTTTCCAAGTTATGTACACATGGCACAAACTTCAAGTTAGATTAATTAAGCTGAAAATGCCAGTTCAAAACAAAACTAAATTTCACATCTGAAAGTCCATAATTTGTACATAATAATGAACAAATGTTCATTTCCAATGTATTTGTTACAAAAACAATTATTTCTTATTAGTAGTTCTGATCATCTATTATGAAAATCAAACTGATTCCCATCAATTGCTATGAATGAGGTTTAAACCCAAAACCTTTTGACTCCGAAAGCCAGTGATAGTACCACTCTTCCATGTCTGCCCAGCTTGTGTAATAAATATTACATGCTTGATCACTCCAGTGACTTCATATAAATTTAGAGTATTACACCTCACTCTGTAGACACTGAATTGCATTTTACTTTTGCCAGGGTTTCTATTCCACTAGTATCTCCAGTTTTCTTGTTCTTTGAGTGGAAACGAAGAGTGTTTAACATTTACTAGATGTACATATTACATATCACAAATACAGTGACAAGGAAATCCTAGTGTTGTAGCCATCAGCATCCGGTAGATCTGGATTTTGCTTCCAAGGATAAAATGAAATGATAATTTTCTTTAAACTTCTGAATACATACTATGATACTTTATTCCCAACATGAAACTAAATATTTATCTCAAAAAATCATGTCATTGGCATCCCATGTTTTACTACATGTTTTGGCGATTCACTTTTGGATTAAGGTTGTTGCCTACTTCCAACAAATCTAAAAAAGTAGGATACAACTTTCTTCACCTTGCTGGCTTTAAAACCAATGATATGTGACATTACATCATACGGTAGCTCAATTGGTAGAATGCTCGCTTTATATGTGGGAGGTTGTTGGTAAAAACTCTGTCCGAATCTGACCAAGACTTAAAAGTAGGTAGTGGCTGTTCTTTCACAAAGCACTCTGCATTGAGAAATGAAAGCTCCTCCAGAAGAGACCTTAGAAACTGATGCCTCATGGCATGTAAAAGAACCTTCCCTCAACATTGCCCTAATGCTTTACAAACATCAAAGTTATCTGTCATTTAACCTAGCTGGTAATGTCTCAATATAAGTGAATATTCTTGGGACATAAAACCCTATTCAATCAATCGACCACTGACATGTAACCTTGTCCTTTGACCTACAACCTAAATGTGGTACCTGATGATTGTCTCATGTTGGTATAGAGTTGTTTCATGTTGGTATAGATTTGTTCCATGTTTGAACAAAATCCATGCATAGATTTGATAGTTATGTATTGAATACAATTTTACAGATGGACATAGTGATTACTAATATAAGAACCTCAAACTATGTCTGTAGGGGTGGGGAAGGGTGTAACAATTTGTCTTGCAATATCTAAAGTTACAGTTGGAACATATTTAGATTAAGAATTTTAACACGTTGGATAATTTTGGGCCTAAATGTGATTTCCTTTAGCATCTTGTATCAATTTTTGCAAAAATCTGTACCTTTAGGTATGGTGCCACACACTACAGTACAAAAATGACATAGTGTGTATCTGCCATGTACATTTAGGTATGGTGCCACACACAATAGTACAGTGGCCACATAGTGTGTATCTGTCATGTACCTTTATGTATGGTGCCACACACTACAGTACAATGGTAACATAGTCTGTATCTGTCATGTACCTTTAGGTATGGCACCACACACTACAGTACAAAGATGACAGTGTGTATCTGTCTGTACCTTTAGGTATGGTGCCACACTCTACAGTACAAAGATGACATAGAGTGTATATGTCATGTACCTTTAGGTATGGTGCCACACACTACAGTACAAAAAGGACATAGTGTGTATCTGCCATGTACATTTAGGTATGGTGCCACATACTATAGTACAAGGGCCACATAGTGTGTATCTGTCATGTACCTTTAGGTGTGGTGACACACACTACAGTACAATGGTAACATAGTCTGTATCTGTCATGTACCTTTAGGTATGGTGCCACACACTACAGTACAAAGATGAATAGTCTGTATCTGTTATGTACCTTTAGGTATGGTGCCACACACTACAGTACAAAGATGACATAGCGTGTATATGTCATGTACCTTTAGGTATGGTGCCACATACTATAGTACAGTGGCCACATAGTCTGTATCTGTCATGTACCTTTAGGTATGGTGCCACATACTACACAACAGTGGTGACATGGTGTGTATATGTCATCTGCATTCAGTTACAGTGCCATATACTACAGTACAGTGGAGACATAGTTTGTATCTGCCATGTACTTTTAGGTATGGTGCCACACACTACAGTACTATGGTAACATAGTCTGTTTCTGTCATGTACCTTTAAGTATGGTGCCACACACTTCAGTACCAAGGTACCATAGTGTGTATCTGTCATGTACCTTTAGATATTGTGGCACATAATAGGGTACAGTGGTGACATAGTGTGTATCTGAGATTTTCCTTTAGGTATGGTGCCACATAATGGGCTACAGTGGTGACATAGAGTGTATCTGTCATGTACCTTTAGATATTGTGGCACATAATAGGGTACAGTGGCCACATAGTCTTATCTGCAATGTATCTTTAAGTATGGTGCCACACACTACAGTACCAAGGTACCTTAGTGTGTATCTGTCATGTACCTTTAGATATTGTGGCACATAATAGGGTACAGTGGTGACATAGTGTGTATCTGAGATCTTCCTTTAGGTATGGTGCCACATAATGGGCTACAGTGGTGACATAGTGTGTATCTGACACCCTCCTTTAGGTTTGGTGCCACATTATTGAGTATAGTGGTGACAAAGTGTGTATCTGTCATCTTCCTTTAGGTAAGGTGTCACATAATAGGGTACAGTGATGACATAGTGTGTATCTGTCATCTAACTATAGGTATAGTGCCACATACTACACAGCAGTGGTGACATGGTGTGTATATGTCATCTGAATTCAGTTACATTGCCATATACTACAGTACAGTGGAGACATAGTTTGTATCTGTCATGTACTTTTAGATATGGTGCCACACACTACAGTACAATGGTAACATAATCTGTATCTGTCATGTACCTTTAGGTATGGTAACACACAACAGTACAATGGTAACATAGTCTGTATCTGTCATGTACCTTTAGGTATGGTGCCACACACTACAGTACAATGGTAACATAATCTGTATCTGTCATGTACCTTTAGGTATGGTGCCACACACTACAGTACAATGGTAACATAGTCTGTATCTGTCTTGTATTTTTAAGTATGGTGCCACACACTTCAGTACCAAGGTACCATAGTGCGTATCTGTCATGTACCTTTAAAGGTATGGTGCCACATAATAGGGTACAGTGGTGACATAGTGTGTATCTGAGATCTTCCTTTAGGTATGATGCCACAAATGGGCTACAGTGGTGACATACATGTAGTGTGTATCTGACACCCTCCTTTAGGTTTGGTGCCACATTATTGAGTATAGTGGTGATAAAGTGTGTATCTGTCATGTACCTATAGGTATAGTGCCACATACTACACAACAGTGGTGACATGGTGTGTATATGTCATCTGCATTCAGTTACATTGCCATATACTACAGTACAGTGGAGACATAGTTTGTATCTGCCATGTACTTTTAGGTATGGTGCCACACACTACAGTACTATGGTAACATAGTCTGTTTCTGTCATGTACCTTTAAGTATGGTGCCACACACTTCCGTACCAAGGTACCATAGGGTGTATCTGTCATGTACCTTTAGATATTGTGGCACATAATAGGGTACAGTGGCCACATAGTCTTATCTGCAATGTATCTTTAGGTATGGTGCCACACACTACAGTACCAAGGTACCTTAGTGTGTATCTGTCATGTACCTTTAGATATTGTGGCACATAATAGGGTACAGTGGTGACATAGTGTGTATCTGAGATCTTCCTTTAGGTATGGTGCCACATAATGGGCTACAGTGGTGACATAGTGTGTATCTGACACCCTCCTTTAGGTTTGGTGCCACATTATTGAGTATAGTGGTGACAAAGTGTGTATCTGTCATCTTCCTTTAGGTAAGGTGTCACATAATAGGGTACAGTGATGACATAGTGTGTATCTGTCATCTAACTATAGGTATAGTGCCACATACTACACAACAGTGGTGACATGGTGTGTATATGTCATCTGAATTCAGTTACATTGCCATATACTACAGTACAGTGGAGACATAGTTTGTATCTGTCATGTACTTTTAGATATGGTGCCACACACTACAGTACAATGGTAACATAATCTGTATCAGTCATGTACTTTTAGTTATGGTGCCACACACTACAGTACAATGGTAACATAATCTGTATCTGTCATGTACCTTTAGGTATGGTGCCACACACTACAGTACAATGGTAACATAGTCTGTATCTGTCTTGTACCTTTAAGTATGGTGCCACACACTTCAGTACCAAGGTACCATAGTGTGTATCTGTCATGTACCTTTAAAGGTATGGTGCCACATAATAGGGTACAGTGGTGACATAGTGTGTATCTGAGATCTTCCTTTAGGTATGATGCCACATAATGGGCTACAGTGGTGACATACATGTAGTGTGTATCTGACACCCTCCTTTAGGTTTGGTGCCACATTATTGAGTATAGTGGTGATAAAGTGTGTATCTGTCATGTACCTATAGGTATAGTGCCACATACTACACAACAGTGGTGACATGGTGTGTATATGTCATCTGCATTCAGTTACATTGCCATATACTACAGTACAGTGGAGACATAGTTTGTATCTGCCATGTACTTTTAGGTATGGTGCCACACACTACAGTACTATGGTAACATAGTCTGTTTCTGTCATGTACCTTTAAGTATGGTGCCACACACTTCCGTACCAAGGTACCATAGTGTGTATCTGTCATGTACCTTTAGATATTGTGGCACATAATAGGGTACAGTGGTGACATAGTGTGTATCTGAGATTTTCCTTTAGGTATGGTGCCACATAATGGGCTACAGTGGTGACATAGAGTGTATCTGTCATGTACCTTTAGATATTGTGGCACATAATAGGGTACAGTGGTGACATAGTGTGTATCTGAGATCTTCCTTTAGGTATGGTGCCACATAATGGGCTACAGTGGTGACATAGTGTGTATCTGACACCCTCCTTTAGGTTTGGTGCCACATTATTGAGTATAGTGGTGACAAAGTGTGTATCTGTCATCTTCCTTTAGGTAAGGTGTCACATAATAGGGTACAGTGATGACATAGTGTGTATCTGTCATCTAACTATAGGTATAGTGCCACATACTACACAGCAGTGGTGACATGGTGTGTATATGTCATCTGAATTCAGTTACATTGCCATATACTACAGTACAGTGGAGACATAGTTTGTATCTGTCATGTACTTTTAGATATGGTGCCACACACTACAGTACAATGGTAACATAATCTGTATCTGTCATGTACCTTTAGGTATGGTGCCACACACTACAGTACAATGGTAACATAGTCTGTATCTGTCATGTACCTTTAGGTATGGTGCCACACACTACAGTACAATGGTAACATAATCTGTATCTGTCATGTACCTTTAGGTATGGTGCCACACACTACAGTACAATGGTAACATAGTCTGTATCTGTCTTGTACTTTTAAGTATGGTGCCACACACTTCAGTACCAAGGTACCATAGTGTGTATCTGTCATGTACCTTTAAAGGTATGGTGCCACATAATAGGGTACAGTGGTGACATAGTGTGTATCTGAGATCTTCCTTTAGGTATGATGCCACATAATGGGCTACAGTGGTGACATACATGTAGTGTGTATCTGACACCCTCCTTTAGGTTTGGTGCCACATTATTGAGTATAGTGGTGATAAAGTGTGTATCTGTCATGTACCTATAGGTATAGTGCCACATACTACACAACAGTGGTGACATGGTGTGTATATGTCATCTGCATTCAGTTACATTGCCATATACTACAGTACAGTGGAGACATAGTTTGTATCTGCCATGTACTTTTAGGTATGGTGCCACACACTACAGTACTATGGTAACATAGTCTGTTTCTGTCATGTACCTTTAAGTATGGTGCCACACACTTCCGTACCAAGGTACCATAGGGTGTATCTGTCATGTACCTTTAGATATTGTGGCACATAATAGGGTACAGTGGCCACATAGTCTTATCTGCAATGTATCTTTAGGTATGGTGCCACACACTACAGTACCAAGGTACCTTAGTGTGTATCTGTCATGTACCTTTAGATATTGTGGCACATAATAGGGTACAGTGGTGACATAGTGTGTATCTGAGATCTTCCTTTAGGTATGGTGCCACATAATGGGCTACAGTGGTGACATAGTGTGTATCTGACACCCTCCTTTAGGTTTGGTGCCACATTATTGAGTATAGTGGTGACAAAGTGTGTATCTGTCATCTTCCTTTAGGTAAGGTGTCACATAATAGGGTACAGTGATGACATAGTGTGTATCTGTCATCTAACTATAGGTATAGTGCCACATACTACACAACAGTGGTGACATGGTGTGTATATGTCATCTGAATTCAGTTACATTGCCATATACTACAGTACAGTGGAGACATAGTTTGTATCTGTCATGTACTTTTAGATATGGTGCCACACACTACAGTACAATGGTAACATAATCTGTATCAGTCATGTACTTTTAGTTATGGTGCCACACACTACAGTACAATGGTAACATAATCTGTATCTGTCATGTACCTTTAGGTATGGTGCCACACACTACAGTACAATGGTAACATAGTCTGTATCTGTCATGTACCTTTAGGTATGGTGCCACACACTACAGTACAATGGTAACATAATCTGTATCTGTCATGTACCTTTAGGTATGGTGCCACTCACTACAGTACAATGGTAACATAGTCTGTATCTGTCTTGTACCTTTAAGTATGGTGCCACACACTTCAGTACCAAGGTACCATAGTGTGTATCTGTCATGTACCTTTAAAGGTATGGTGCCACATAATAGGGTACAGTGGTGACATAGTGTGTATCTGAGATCTTCCTTTAGGTATGATGCCACATAATGGGCTACAGTGGTGACATACATGTAGTGTGTATCTGACACCCTCCTTTAGGTTTGGTGCCACATTATTGAGTATAGTGGTGATAAAGTGTGTATCTGTCATGTACCTATAGGTATAGTGCCACATACTACACAACAGTGGTGACATGGTGTGTATATGTCATCTGCATTCAGTTACATTGCCATATACTACAGTACAGTGGAGACATAGTTTGTATCTGCCATGTACTTTTAGGTATGGTGCCACACACTACAGTACTATGGTAACATAGTCTGTTTCTGTCATGTACCTTTAAGTATGGTGCCACACACTTCCGTACCAAGGTACCATAGTGTGTATCTGTCATGTACCTTTAGATATTGTGGCACATAATAGGGTACAGTGGTGACATAGTGTGTATCTGAGATTTTCCTTTAGGTATGGTGCCACATAATGGGCTACAGTGGTGACATAGAGTGTATCTGTCATGTACCTTTAGATATTGTGGCACATAATAGGGTACAGTGGCCACATAGTCTGTATCTGCCATGTACCTTTAGGCATAGTGCCAAACACTACAGTACAAAGGTACCATAGTGTGTATCTGTCATGTACCTTTAGATATTGTGGCACATAATAGGGTACAGTGGCCACATAGTTTGTATCTGCAATGTATCTTTAGGTATGGTGCCACACACTACAGTACCAAGGTACCTTAGTGTGTATCTATCATGTACCTTTAGATATTGTGGCACATAATAGGGTACAGTGGTGACATAGTGTGTATCTGAGATCTTCCTTTAGGTATGGTGCCACATAATGGGCTACAGTGGTGACATAGAGTGTATCTGACACCCTCCTTTAGGTTTGGTGCCACATTATTGAGTATAGTGGTGACAAAGTGTGTATCTGACATCTTCCTTTAGGTAAGGTGTCACATAATAGGGTACAGTGATGACATAGTGTGTATCTGTCATCTGAATTCAGTTACATTGCCATATACTACAGTACAGTGGAGACATAGTTTGTATCTGCCATGTACTTTTAGATATGGTGCCACACACTACAGTACAATGGTAACATAATCTGTATCTGTCATGTACCTTTAGGTATGGTGCCACACACTACAGTACAATGGTAACATAGTCTGTATCTGTCATGTACCTTTAGGTATGGTGCCACACACTACAGTACAATGGTAACATAATCTGTATCTGTCATGTACCTTTAGTTATGGTGCCACACACTACAGTACAATGGTAACATAATCTGTATCTGTCATGTACCTTTAGGTATGGTGCCACACACTACAGTACAATGGTAACATAGTCTGTATCTGTCTTGTACCTTTAAGTATGGTGCCACACACTTCAGCACCAAGGTGCCATAGTGTGTATCTGTCATGTACCTTTAAAGGTATGGTGCCACATAATAGGGTACAGTGGTGACATAGTGTGTATCTGAGATCTTCCTTTAGGTATGATGCCACATAATGGGCTACAGTGGTGACATACATGTAGTGTGTATCTGACACCCTCCTTTAGGTTTGGTGCCACATTATTGAGTATAGTGGTGATAAAGTGTGTATCTGTCATCTTCCTTTAAAGGTATGGTGCCACATAATAAGGTACAGTGGTGACATAGTGTGTATGTGACATCTTCTTTTAGGTATGGTGCCACATAATGGAGTACAATGGAGACATAGTCTGTATCTGTCATCTACCTATAGGTAAGGTGCCACATAATAGGGTACAGTGGTGACATAGTGTGTATCTGACATCTTCTTTTAGGTATGGTGTACGGTGGTGACATAGTGTGGACTAAATCTGCATCACTTGCATCTGGTATATGTGTACAGGCAGAATATCCATGATTTCTGACTTAGTTTTAAGTTATCACTGATGTACATATATACATGTAGGCAGAATGTTCATGTTTTTTTATTGTCAGCATCAGAGTTGAATGGCAGTACTATACTTGAGTAGAATATCCTTCCAAACCTCAAGGTGTCTCTACACTGTGGACTTGATCCTTATTAACTAAAATGTAGTGTCTTACCTTGTCATCTGACTTAAATGTTTGGTGTTGTGCCAGTATAATGGTAGTATAGAGGTCTGTGATGTTTATTTGTAACAATGCACACAAGTAAATTAGCACTTTAAAGGTTCCATAAGTGTGCACTAGTACAAAGCATATCCGAAATACTTGTATAACTTAAATTCCTACATTATAAGCAATAAATATTTTGTACCATCCTGAATTTTACCAATTTTAAGGCATTGTTGCAAATATTACCAGATTTCTGTACCATTTTCATATGAATTCAACTTTCTTCTGAGCTATATATCACAAAATACACAATCCCTAAGGAGACTGTATATATAACATAGCACTTGGATAGCTAGGATATTTTTAAGACAATGACACCTGTCAGATTGAAGTCCCTATTTCTTTAATTGAGGGGCTGGCAAAGTATAAATTATTTGGTAATTCATTAATTTAAATAACCCCTTGCCAATGTAAATATATTGTTATGGGAAAAATTCCAATTGGAAGTATTAATGGTTTTTCATAATATGAATTTCTCAGTAATTATGTATACTATATATCTTCATAATAAACCACATTAAGGCATACAGTTATACAATGTTGTATATCTTCAAATAATAAGAAATCAATCTTTATTGCGTTGGTTTTTTTGTTGATTAAATTTTTCGCAATTTTATCTGAAGGGTGGCAAGAAAAATCTCTGTTGTTGACAGTATGACTATGGTAGAGTGGAGTAATTGTATTTTACTATGCAGTAAACAATTTAAGGTCAAGATGGTTTTTATTTATATAGTTGAAGTCAGTTTTGGGATTGTGGAGTAAAGTAATGGTGTTTAATGTCCAAGTAAAATTTCTTTCACTTATATCAAGACGGTCTGTTCTAGGATGGTTGTGTGGCGTAATGGTGTTTAATGCCAAAACCAATATTCTTTCACTCATATGGATGCGGTCAGTTTTGAGGTAGTAGAGTGGAGTAATCTTGTTTTACACCCCAGTCAAGATTACCTCATTTATATTGAGGCAATCAGTTTTGGGATGGTTATGTGGAGTAATAACAACTTTAACACAAAGGTCAAGATTTTATTTATCAATTCTAAGGTGGTGTAGTGGAGTAATATCTATGGTGTTTCACCCTGCCAAGATATTGTCACCAATTCATTTGCTGAGGCTGTCATTTCTTAGTGAGGAAAATGGAGTACCCAGAGAAAATTGGGAAATATTGGCAAGCAAACTGACACACTTTTAACATTAGGAAGGATTTGAACTTGGGCAGTGAGAGTCACTGTGGTTGATAATATGTTTTAGAATTAGTCACCGAGATCCCCCTAAAATAATGCAGGACAAAGGTGGCCAGAGAAAACAATTGAATTTGGATAAGATATAACTGGACTGTAAATAAGTGTAGTGAGTATTCATGTCAACTTTTTTTACATGTATATTGAAACACTCGGTTGTTTTGAATAATTCAAAAAGTAAGATTTTTCAGTTTAGGTTTTAAAATTGTAAAATTTTGAGATACAATGAGCGGAGTTTCGACAGATATGTCTTAAGCATTCTCAGCCCAACAGGATTGGGGATTTTATCCCATAGGCATCATTGGCCAACTTGATTTCCAATTCATCTTTTGTGGTTGACAAGACTCTAAGGGTGGTCAGGTAGCTCAGTCAGTAGAGCATCCCACTAGTATTGGAAAGGTCTGGATGGAACCTGGTGGGTTAAATTCAAAGTAAATAAATTGTAAACAAAAAAAGACAGGGGGGAGTGGCTGTGGCAGACCAGGCTGGCTCAAAGGGTGACAGTGTAGATTGAGTCAGAAGAGTGCCCTACTAGTAGATTTGGCCGATGCAATTTAGTTGCACCTTAATCATGTTTGTCGCAAACCAGGCTTGGTAGGTGGTGGGGTAACTCAGTGGGTAGAGTATCATGCTAGTATTGGGAAGGTTCAGGTTTGCACTGCATTTTTCACTTTCCTGTTTAACCACTGCGGTAGCTCAGTTGGTAGAGTGCTCGCTACGTAAGTGGGAGGTCGTGGGTTCGATCCCCAACAGGCTCTGACCCAAGACTTGAAAGTGGGTAGTGACTGTTCTTTCGCCAAGCACTCGGCATGACGAAATGAAAGTCGCGGTTCTTTCGGATGGGAACTTAAAATAAACAAGGTCCTGTGTCGCGGTGAGCTTGGCACACTAAAGAACCCTGCTGTATAATGCCAACAGTGCAACGCACAGGCAAAATTTCTGCACCTTCGCCTATAGCTGGCGATGTCTCGATACAAGTGAAATATTCTTGACTGGGACGTTAAACACCATTACTCAACTCAACTCAACTTTCCTGTTACATTTGGCGACATGTCCAACCAAGGCAAGTGGCAAAGCTGTCACCAACAAGATGGTCCCAGGGTGGAACCTGGTAGTTTAAATTCAAGGGAGTCAAATCGAAATAAAGGAAGGCAGGAATTTAGCGGGCTAGACTTGACATATGACCAATGAGCGCCCCCCCACCCCACCCCACCCCCAAGTACTGGCTACTACTGGGGAGATCCCAGGTTCAAGTTTTTATTTGGCCACTGTTTTTGTTAATTACTTAATATCCAATTGTTTATGAATTTTATTCTAAACCGGTTAAATGTGTAAACGCAATACATGTACGTCGAGTTGTCATTAATTTGTTCATCAACAAGACTTCATCTTCTTGACTCGATAAGACTTTGATAGATAGGTCAGTATGTGTAAACTGTAATCAAAACTATGTTGATCGATTTCACAAAAAGTATTTTATTAAACAAAATGAAAATCACACATAATGTAGATACGTACAATAATTATATTTCCAAAATTTCAACCCGTACATAAAACACAGACTTGTGTGGCGAAGTGAGAAACGCGTCGCATGATTTTCCCCGTGTCGTATCGTTTAGAATGACCGCGTGTAAACGGAGGGGGGGGGGGTGTCTAAAAACGCAGTTTTCTTGCTCAAATAGATGTATGTTCTTAAGTTATTTATGAAATGTTAAAATCGGAAAGTTATCAAACTATTTCTCAAGTATTAGTTCGTTATTTCTTGCCATTTTCGATCTGTTTTCCATTTTCACGGTTTTGAGCTCGTCGAACGATGCGTTGTACCGTATGATAGTCGTCTTAGCTGCTTAGCTGTCCATATTTAAAATTAATTCTCTACAGGCACTTAAAATATAAATCTTTCACAGTCAGTATTAACTTCGATTGACTGGTTTTTGCTCTATTAACATAATAACACAATTTGTTCTTCTATGTAAACAGCGACATATGTCTCTGATGTAAACAAGAAAATTTGTAACAAAGGCTCTGATTGGTCAGTTCAGCTATGGCTAGTTATTCAGCTATCTGGGGGTTTCCAGGCCTGCGATCCTATAGATAGCTGAGCTATCCTAGGGTTTGCTGTTGCAAAAATGGGTTTGAAGTTATTAATTCATTAAAACCTCAGCTTTTAATGTAATACTTCTTTGTATTCAGAATACCAGGAGA